>PVIU01005472.1:44198-113322 GCA_004026605.1 Ondatra zibethicus | reverse complement strand
AACCCTTTACTCTGAGGAATTGTCTGTCTTTGAGGTTGAGGTGTGTTTCTTGTAAACAGCAGAATGTTGGATCCTATTTTCATATCCATTCTCTTAACATGTGCTTTTTTAGGTGAATTGAGTCCATTGATATTAAGTGATATTTATGACCAGTGGTTGTTAACTCCAGTTATTTCTTTTGGTGGTAGTGTTTGTTTGATTCCCTTCTTTGAGTTCTGCTGGTGGAGATTATCATATGCCTGTGTTATTATGGGTGTTGTTGGCTTCCTTGGTTTGTGGTTTTCCTTCTAGTACTTTCTGTAAGGCTGGGTTTGTGGCTACGTATTGTTTAAATCTGTTTTTGTTCTGGAATGTCTTGTTTTCTCCATCGATGGTGAACGCAAATTTTGCTGGGTATAGTAGTCTGGGCTTGCATCCATGGTCTCTTAGTGTCTGCACCACATCTATCCAAGACCTTCTGGCTTTCATTGTTTCCATTGAGAAGTCAGGTGTAATTGTGATAGGCTTCCCGTTATATGTTACTTGTCCTTTTTCCTTTGCAGCTCTTAATATTCTTTCTTTATTCTGTATGTTTTGTGTTTTGATTATTATATGGCGAGGGGATTTTTTTTTTTTTGATCCAGTCTATTTGGAGTTCTGTATGCTTCTTATACCTTCATAGGAATATCCTTCTTTAGGTTGGGAAAGTTTTCTCCTATAATTTTGTTGAATATATTTTCTGTGCCTTTGAGCTGTAATTCTTCTCCTTCTTCTACCCCTGTTATTCTTAGATTTGGTCTTTTCATGGTGTCCCAGTTTTCCTGGATGTTTTGTGTTAAGAATTTGTTTGATTTGTTGTTTTCTTTAATCAATGAGTTTATTTCCTCTATAGTATCTTCAGCATCTGAGATTCTTTCCTCTATCTCTTGTATTCTGTTGTTTGTACTTGTCTCTGTAGTTCCTGTTCATTTACCCAGATTTTCCATATCCAGCCTTCCCTTGGTTTGTGTTTTCTTCATTACCTCCATTTCATTTTTCAATTATTGAACTGTTTCCATTTCCTGATTGGTTGCTTTTTTTTGGTTTTCTTGGGTATCTTTGAGAGCTTTATGCATTTCTTCTTTTTGTTTGTCTTCTCCATTTCTTTAAAGAAGTTTTCACATCCTGTTTAAGGGCCTCTATTATTTTCATAATGTTAGTTTAAAGTCGATTTCTTCTACTTCTTCTGAAATAGGGTGTTCAACTCTTCTTGTTGCGTGATCACTGGATTCTGGTGTTGGCATGATGTTTTTTATGTTGCTGGCAGAATTCTTGCATTGGTGCCTGCTCATCTCTTCCTTCAAATGCAGCCAGGAGAGTCTTGGTGTCTTGATCCAATCTTTGCTGTGACTGACTGTGTACTTGGGGAATTTTCTTGGTCTGCCCTCTCTTAGGGCTCCTTGGCACTGGAGCTGGTTGTGCTGGTGGATCTAAGGACCCCGAAGATGGAAAGGAGTGCCCTCTGGATTTCCTTAGTACAGGAGCAGGATCTGTTCCGAGGACCTCACAGACAATAGGACAGGCTTGGAGGAGGCAGGGTCTTGTGGAATAAAGAAACCTCTGCAGCAGGAGCTGGAGGTGTCCTGCACTCCCTTCCGGGGAGCTTCTGACCAGGTGGGCACACACTCACCCCTCTGAATCCATCTCCTCTCAGCACAGGAACAGGGACTTCTGGTGTGCCAAAGATCCTGCAGAGAAAAGTGCAAACTTGGGGGCGGAGGGCAGGGTCATGTGGAACAAAGAAGCCCCTGCAACAGGAGCTGGAGGTGCCCTGCACTCCCTTCTGGGGACCTTCCGGCCTGGCAGCACACACTCACCCATCTGAGTCAATCTCCTCCTTTTCTTTTCTTTTTTTTTAATTTTTCCCAGTTTGGTGCAGTATGGGTTTTGAAAGCATACCTTTATAATTTTATTAATTTTTATATTTTATCTATATCTTTTAGTTATTTGGATAAGAGTTTGTCCAGCTTGTTTATTTCCTCAAAGACTCAACTTTTTCTTCCGTTGATTCTTTGTATTGCTCTCTTTGTTTCTATCTTACAGATTTTGTCCTCCAGTTTGTTAATTTCTCACCTCTCTTGATTGTGCTTACTTCTTTTCATTCTTGAGCTTTTGGGTTTACTGTTAGGTTGCTAGTATGAGCCTCTCCGATTTATATTTTTAATCTAGGCACTTAATGCTACTACCTTTTTTTTAAAGAATCATTTTCATTGTCTTCAATATGATTGGGTATGCTATACATTAAATTTCACTGAAATCTAGAAAGTCTTTAACTTCTTTATTTCTGTCTTGACACATTTTTCATTGAGTAGAGAGTTGTTCAGTTTCCATGAGTTTCTAAGTTTTCAGTTATTACTGTTGTTTTTGAAATCCGGTTTTAATCCATGGTGGTCTGATAAGATGAAGGGTTTTATTTCCATTTCCTAGTGTCTATTGTGACATGCTTTGTGTCTGAGTATGTGTTTAATTTTGGAGAAAGTTGTGTGAGGTAATGAGGAGAAGGTATATTCTTTTATGTTTGGTGGAATGTTCCATAAATATCTATTAGGTGCATCTGGTTAATAACTTCAATTAGCCCTAGCATTTCCCTGTTTAGTTCTTGTCTGGAAGATCTGTCCATTGGCAAGAGTGGCGTATTAAATTTTCCTGACATCAGCATGTGGAGTCAATGTGTGGTTTACGGAGTAGTAATAGTATTTCTTTTACAAAGGTGGGTTCCCTTTTGGGGGGGCATAGATGTTAAGAACTGAAGTGTCATCTTGGTGAACTTTTCTTTAGATGATCATCCAATTTCTTTTGACTAATTTTGAATTGAAGTCCATTTTGTTAGATATTAGAATGGATATACCAATTTGCTTCTTAGATCCATTTTCTCATGCTTTTCTCCAGGCCTTTACCCCAAAGTAATGTCTATCATTGATGTTGAGCTATGTTTCTTGCAACAAAAGAATGGATTGTGTTTCACATTTATTCAGTTTATTGTGACATATTATAGGGTAATTAAGGCCAATGACATGGAGATATTAATGAGCAATGATTTTTAACTTTCTGTTATTTTGTTGTTTATGTTGGTAGTAGTTGTATTGAAAGAGTGTGTGTGTGTGTGTGTGTGTGTGTGCGCACGTGTGTGTGTATGTTTCTTTTCCCTTATGCTTATGTGAGAATAATTCTTTCCTGTAATTTCATGTGTATAGTTAACCTCCGTGGTTTGGATTCGTTCTTATGGCACATTCTATAACACTGACTATGTAGATAGATGTTGTTATTTCTCATGGAATAGCTTATTTTCTCAATTTATGACGATTTAAAAATTTTCTTGGTATAATAATCTGGCATAGTATCTCGGGTCTCTTAGGGCTTGCAGCATATCTATTCAAGCCCTTCTGCTCTTATCGTCTCCATTGACAGGTCAGGTTTAATTATAATATTCCTGCCTATGTTACTTGATCTTTTCCCTTTGCAGCTTTTTAATATTCTTTCTTTATTTTGTGTGTTTAGTGTTTTGTTTATTATGTGGGATGGGGTATTTATTTTCTGGTCTAATCTATTTTGTGTTCTGTAAGCTTGTTGTGCCTTTATAGGCATGCCCTTCTTTGAATTAGGAAAATTTACTTCTATGATTTTGTCCAATGTATTTTCTCAGCCTTTGAATTGTTAGTGTAATAAAAAAAATTAGAGGCCAAAGCAGAAACAGAAGAAGAAGAGTTATAAAGTTGGCACTTTTCCAGCCCTGCCAAGTTGTGCCACTAAGCAAACATGCCATGTGCAACAGTTAGTGCAAGCAGTATTGGGGACGTTAGAAGAGAGAGAGCAAAAAGCAAAATGTGGTGTCAGAATGGGGACATGAGAGAGGCGTGCAGATAGACAGATACACAGAGAGAGCAGGGAAAAGGCAAGAGACAAGAAAGACAGCTAAGGAAGCAAGAAAGGTAAGAGAAGAACAAGAGGCAAAAGAGCTTAGCTGTGCCTGGAGGGCACTTTTAAGGGATGCACAGGTGGCATAGCCCGCAGTGGAAAGGCACCTGGGAGGACACAATGATGTAAGTGCTTCAGAGGCAGAGACAGGCTGCTGCAGAGGCATGAACTAACAGGGAGTCTTCTCGTTCCTCTATTCCTACTATTCTTAGATTTAATCTTTTCACAGTATTCCAAATTTCCTCAATATTTTGTTTCGGGAATTTTTGAGAATTAACATTTTCTTTGACCCATATATCCATTTCTTCATCTCACCTTCAATGCCTGACATTCTTTCTTCCAATTCTTGTATTTTGCTGGGGATGCTTGACTCTGTAGATCCTGTTTGCATTCTTAAATTTTTTATCTCCAGGATCTTTCAGATCTTGAGCAGTATTTGTTTCTTTCAATTGCATGTTTTTTCTTGACTTTGTTAAAGTGATTTATTCATTTTCTCCAATTGTTTGCATTTAATTTGGTTTTTTAAAGAGATGTGTTTATTTTCTCTATAAGGGTCTCTATGATCTTCATACAGTTGGTTTTAAGATCTTTATCTTGTGCTTCAGCTATGTTGGAATATTCAGGACCTGCTGTGCTGTGGTACGGGTGCTCTGCCCTAAGGCTGATATTCTTCCTTGGCCTTTGTTGATTGTCTCCTTACACTGGCACCAGGGCATCTGATTTGGGGGCGGTTATAGGTCTAGGTGATGCTTTTCGGAGTTGTCTTTGCCAGGTAGGAGTTTTACTCTTTGATATCTGTTTCCTCTCTGGGTTTTCAGAGTGTTTTGTCTGAGTATTGCTTGTTTTACTGGCCTGCTTTGCTAGTATGTTTACAGGGAATACTTCCTGGTGGCTGAGGGAAGGGGTGGTCAGGGGAAGATGGTCTGATGAATTGACTGGAAGCATTGACTGGGGAGGGGAAGCCACCCATGGTTTCTTATTGTAGCACTAGGTGTAATTGTAGCACTAGATAATTGGGTCTGGGGTAATAGACAGAATTGGCAATGTCCCTGAGCAGCTTCCTTGGTCTTCTGGCAGGCATTGCCTATGGCTAACTAGGAACTGTCTGCAAAACTTTAGGCTGAATAACATTCAGATCATGATGTGGGATTCCCTTCTGTGTGCTGTGATTACCATTAATGAATAAAGAAACTGCTTTGGACCAATAGCAGGGAAGAACTTAGCTAGGTAGGGAAAACTAAACTGAATGCTGGGAGAAAGGAGGCAGAGTCAGGGAGAAGACACACTGAAACTTTTCCCAGTAAGTCACAGCCTCATGGTGATACACAGATTACTAGAAATGGGTTAAATTAAGATGTAAGAGTTAGCCAATAAGATACTAGAGTTAATGGGCCAAGCAGTGATTTAAATAATATAGTTTCTGTGTGATTATTTAGGGGCTGAGGAGACGGGAACCAACAAGCGGCCTCCTGCAAAGCAATTATTTTAAATTACTTGTATCTCTAGTGTTTGGTGAAACTCTTCAATAATCTGTGAAATTTTCTGTTTCTGGCATTCTGTCCTTGTGGAGTCATTTTAAAGCACTGATTTTATTTTAGTTTGTTTTATTTATTTTTGTTATAATGTTTTAAGACTTATAACTTATTCAGTTATATTTTTACACGTAAATATATGTCTACCTTTTATGTTTCAAAATTGATTTGTCAGAGTTGCTTATGGTAACGTTTTTCTTTTTTCTTTTCTTTCATTTGCTTCTATCTATAACTCTAGTATTCTCTCTTCTTTATCTTCAGTACTTTCTGAGTGTTAATGTAATTTTAGTCTTCTGCTTGTCTGCATATGCTTCTTTTGCTCCTCTTTTGTATCTTACCTCAACTAAATAGCTCAAGAGAGAGAGACACAGACACTCACAGAGAGACAGAGAGACAGAGAGAAAGAGAAAGATTATTCTTTTTTCAATTTTAGTAAGTTGTGTGGTTCCAATTCCAAAATTTGTTGATATAATCACTATGTTCCTAGATATTCATTGCTTGAATCAGAGAAAAATTTAAAAACTCACAATGTTCATAATGTATTATTAAAGTTGTCTACTTAATTATCTGATGAATATATTTAAAATAGTTTCATTTTCTTTTGTTGTTTCAAACCTATAAGTTTATATGTTCTCCCTTCTAAGATCTTCAACATTGCCATAAATATTCTAGGATAAGAGAGGAGAGTAAGATACTGTATGATGAACCAATGCTTAAAACATCTAATCAGTCTGCTTGCCTGTTTTGGTTTTCTACTGTTTCTGATATTTTTTTTATAGCTGTGGAGGCTTTTGTCTATATTCTGATAAGTGTCTGGACTAATATAAGAGTGATACTACTTTGCTCTCACTTGTTTGTTTATAAATGTTTTTCTGCTCAGAGGTGAAATGACTTTAGATTGCTTAGCTAACAGGTGAGTTTATGGATCACTTTACTGGTGTGATATGGTGCTCAAGAGTTTATTTCTGGCTCCCTGTTAGAGTGACCAATAAAACTTTATGTACTAACTTTCTAGGGAAAGTTTCTCCTTATAGACTCACTGAGTCTGGATGAGTGAGGGCTGTTGTTTCTGTCTTTATGCCCCATGAGGCTGAGTAAACAAAACTAGACACTTAACAAATGCTGTCAGGGTAAAAGAGCCTCAAGGAATACTTTTACCTTCTGGGATCCCTGCCAGTTCTTCATTCCAGATGATGGGAGAGGAAATAAAACAGCAGCACTTAGTGCTTTCCCTGATTTTAGCCCCTCTTTACACTATTGAGTACCTAAATTCACAACAGTTTCTTCCATGTTTGATAGTTGCTTTAATTGACTAATAAAACAATCTAGTAGTTCTGTACACTCTCTCCAACTCAGGTGCATTTCTGGAAAACCAGCACTATAAAGAAAGTATCTGAAAAACATACAGAAGAGCTAAACCTAAAGGTCTCACAAGGCATCTTTGGGAGGTCGTATCAGGGACCCTGGAGAGATCTCCAGTGAAGCTAGCAAACACTTGGTAATAGTATGACGGTCCCAAGATGTTCCTTACAAGTAATTCTTCAGAAGTGATAGCAGAGACCATGGCACTTCATTGCCCATGGGACCTTTGAAATACCTGTAGAAAAAATATGTTGTGCTTGATGGCAGCTGGATGGTTTTTTAATACACATCTAATTTCTAGGGGAGAGCACTGATCTCTCTTGTTAGTAGTTTTCCAGCTCAGCATCTGGTGGACTCCAGCAGAGATGTA
The DNA here is from genome assembly GCA_004026605.1 of Ondatra zibethicus. NCBI lineage: Eukaryota > Metazoa > Chordata > Mammalia > Rodentia > Cricetidae > Ondatra > Ondatra zibethicus. Next base: position 106,125 of record PVIU01005472.1, on the reverse strand, counting down.
ACATAGCACTTTGTCATAAGATAGGGATCAATTCCCTAGATACTGCTTAGAATCATCCATGAGTGGGAACAGTAGAAGCCAAAAGTCTCTGTACTAAGTTGTTCATGACAGTAGTTAAACATTCTGAAGATAAAAAGGTTTTATTATAGTTTAAGTAAAAGTGATCCAAATCATAAAAATAAATAATATCAAAACCTGCCAAGGTATACACACATGCAGAGTGCACTAGAATTGCTTGCATGCTTCCTGAGATTTTAAAACAATTTTTCATGTCCTAAGTAGATGTTACGATACCTAGACTAATTGTAAATATTTTGATCTGAGTACTTTTTCATGACTTTAAAAAGATTTCTGTATGTCCTTGCATTTTGGTCTGTTCTGCTGTTGTGACAGCAACAATGAAATTCCAAGTATGTATCAACAGCACAAACCATCATTTTCTAACATTTCAATGTTGCTTATAGCAATTACAAAACATTATAAATTATGAAAAACACCCAATGAAGAGATGTAAGATCATCAGGAGATGAAGTTGGCAGATGTGATTGAAGTTTGAAGAGCAAATTAAATTCCAGAGATTTCAGTTAGTATGAAAGTGAATTATTTCTCTTCTGTATTTATCTGCCTAACCTCTTCCTAACTAGAGCCCTTAAGTTTCTCATTCCCCTAATCAAACCACTTCTGCCTTATTTCCTTCTGTATTCTCCCCAACTGCAGACTTGGTTCCTTTTTTACTACCTCGTTTATATAGCTATTCCAGAATATGCACTCACATCTGATGATCCCAAGAATGAAGAGCTTCCAATTATAGAGATCATACGACAATCACACACAATGATATCCACAGATAAATATATTTACAGTTTTCATCAAGTAAACATTTCTTTGCAAATAATGGAGACCATTACAGAAAACCAAAACCAAGTAATATGCAAAAATGTGGAACTCAGTTCCAATGGACATATCTACTAAACAACTCTAGCACCAAGTCTCAGAGAGTATTCTGGAAGGGGAAGCCCAAAGATTGTATGTAAAAGGAGAGTATTGAGGAGCTTGTTTTAAGACTGCCTCTACCATTAATTTCTGAAGCCCAAAAAATGTCTACATGACTATCTAAGCATGAGCTGAACAAAGACTCAACAACAGAAATGCTAAAATTGACTGAGGAAAGTCTGTGCTTCACCTATACAAAGAACTTTAGGCAAATAAGGAATGCTGAAAGCAAAATAATCTTCTCTAGAGAAGAGGGCACCATGGAGAAGAGACATTATACAAACTGAGTGTTTTGAATTTGTGTATTTGGAAATATGTATATAGGTACATATACTTACATACATGTAACAAAAATTAATGAAAAGAAGGGTCCTGATTTGAAGAGACTGAGGAGCATTGAAAAATTTGAAAAGAGGGAAGTGAGAGGTAAATATAATTTCAAAAACTATAGAAAGAACAAAAAACACAGACAAATCAAAATTTATCAGTAAATTTCACCCAGTATGATGATTACAAACACACACTCCTATTGATTACAAAGTTTGATCCAGAGTTTGTATATCCCTTCTTATTTTATTAAGATTTATTTATTTATTTAAGTGAATGAATGTCTTTGCTCACATGTGTGGATGTGAGCAATGTGCAGTGTTTGCTGCCAATAGAGGTCAGAAGAGGGTATCTGATCCCCTGAACCTGGAGTCCTGGCAGTTTGAATGATAATGACTCCCCTAGTCTCATATATTTGAGTGCTTAATTACCAGTTAATGGAAATGCTTGATAAAGATTAGGTGTGGCCTAGTTGGAGTAGATGTTGCCATTTTGAAAGGTGTGTCACTGGGCTTTGAGGCTTCAAAGAGACACAAATCTAGTGTCACTTTCTCTCAGTCTGCAACTTGCTGATCAGATATGAGCTCTCAGGGACCATGCCTGTTTGCCTGCTGCTGTACTCTCCACCATCTCTGAAGCTGAAAGCAATCCCCAAGTAATGTCTTGGTCATGGTGTCTTATTACAGTAATGTAATAGTAATTAAACAAGAGTTCTGGGTGGCCATGAGATATCACCAGTACAAAAAGTACTCTTAATCACTGATTCATCTCTTGTTTATCTTTATCCTGGCTTAAAACGTGGTTTGTTTTTAAATTTGCAGAGAGAAATACATACTTCCTATTTTCTTTAACAGATGACCCTTCTTTTCCTAGTTGAATCTTCAGAACAAGTTTATATTGATATATTCCTGATGGGTACAGCATGGTCTCTAATTATTTTAACATAAATATATAGTTAATTTGTCTATAATGACAACTTTAGAGATGCTTAAATGGCTATACATGTAAGCAATTGAACAATAAATAAAATTATTGTGCTGTCACCACTCACATAAGCTTTTACTAATAAATTCTTAATTTGTTCATTTACATATACACATATGGAATATCAGTAAAAAGCTAGGTGTGGTGTAAGTTCTGTCTGGGTTACTGTGTGTTGGCACCCATATAGTTTACACACTATATATATATATATATATATACACACACACACACATATTCAGACACAAATAAGAAATGTATTCCTAAAATCTCCAGAGTGTAGGTCCATTTCCTTCCTTAGCACACACAAGTCTAAAACAAGTAAATTTAATAGGAATTTAAAACATTTCAGCAGTAAATCTCACTCGTCACCATCCAAGGCAGTCTCTTCATGGAAACCCACTGACCAGTACAAGCAGAAGATCAGGTAGGTGATTTTCACTTCTCTTCCCATTTTCCAATTACAATTTCCCAATCTTATTGCCAGCTCGCTAACAGACCACATGCTCAGACTTCTTCTTCCTCTGTGTCCCATCCCAAAAGGACTGAACAGAAGTTCTCCTATATCCTTCCTTCCTCATCCCAAACTTTTGTCTCCCCTGACAACACTGGAGCCAACACCTAGTACACTCTCTACCAACAGAAAAATCAGATCCCGATTGTAGATCCAGCTTACCTCTCTCTGCACCCCTACCCTTTTTGCCCAACCCATTTCTCTTTGTTAGCACCCAATATTTAGAAACAAGTTCACTCTAGAATGGGCAATGGTCACATCTGGTGGGAACTCAAAAGCTCAACAATCAGGCAGCTCAAAGCCATTACAGGCTTCTAAAATCCACAGAGGACATCAGCTACCAAGAAAAGAAAATTCACCCAACAAAGACAAGACTAGATATCAACATGTAGAAGTGCAATCATTCTAAACCAAGAGGTAGAGAAACCACCACAAAACACAATCGAAACAGTCAATGCAATATGTCTTCTTGAAGCCCAGAAGCTGTACAAATGTAGGCCCTAAGAAATGCAGTATAGCTGAAGCACAAGACAAGGACTTCAAAATAGCTGTTAGCAATATGGACTTTTGAAAGGATACGAAAAGTCCATTAATGCAATCTATGAATGCATAGAGAGTGGAATAAAACAAAAAGACTGTACAAAACATGAATGTAAAAATATAATCAATAAGGAAAACCTAAAGTGAGGTAAAACTGGCGATGAAAAATTTAAAAACAGGAACCTCAAAATAGAGACTTTTTGTTTTAGACCTGTGCATTCTAAGGATTGTTAAAGACAGGATAGAAGAAATGGATATCTCAATAAAGGAAAATGTTAAATCTAAATATAACCAGGCACAAAACATCCAGGAAATCTGGCACACTGTGAAAAGAATAATAGGTGTATAAGAAAAAAAAAAAAACAAGCCAAGGCCAAAAGCATGAAAAATAACTTCAACAAAATCAAAGAAGAAAAATTCCATAAGCTAAAGGAGGAGATGCCTATCAAGGTACAAGAAATAACAGAGCATCAAATAGACTAAAGGAAGAAGGTTCACTCATCACATAATAATCAAAATGCTAAACATACAAAACAAAGAAAGAAAAATAAACGCTGTAAGGGAAAAAGATTGAGTAGCATATAAAAGCAGACCTATTAGAATAATACCTGACTTCTCAAAGAAGACACTAAAAGCCAGAAGTCCTGAACATATGTTCTGTAATACAGAATCTAAGAGACCACAGAAGCTTACACAGATAGGTATATTCAGCAAACATGTCAATAATTATAGATGGAGAAAATAAGGCAATCCATGATAAAACCAAATTTGAAGAATATCCATCTATGAATCCACTGTGCAGAAAGTACTAGCAGGAAAACTCCAAACTAAACATGTTATTCATGACCAATAAAACATTGGGAATCTTAAACAATTCAAAAGTCAACAGCCATGATCCATTGATATTACACAAATTTATGGTCTCAAGTAATCAATAGAAAGAAATGGGCTAACATAATGGTTTCACAAACAGACTCCGACCTTCTGCTGCTTCCAAGAAACAGACCTTAACTTTAATATATAACCACAGAGTAAAGTTATGAAAAAAGGTATTCCAATCAAAAAGACACAAGAAACAAGTGAACATAGCAATTTTTATATCTGACAAAACAGACTATAAACCAAAACTAATCCAAAGAGATATGGAAGAGCAGTGTGTTATAATATTTTCATCAAAGGATAAATCCAAGAAGATATTGAAATGCAAAACATCTATTAACAAACACAAAGGCACCCAAGTTCATAAAATAAACATTATTACAGCTGATCCTCATGCAATAACTGTGAGTGACTTCAATATACAACTCTTGCCAAATGACAAGTCATCCAGACAAAAAACCAAAGATATGCAAGAGCTAATTGCATACATAAACTAAATAAACCAAACAGATATTTATAGAACATTTTACCCAAACAGAAAAGAATATACCTCCTTCTCAAAATCACATGGAAATATCTCCAGTATTTCCCACATATGTTGACAAAAAAACAAGGCTCAACAGATAAAAAAAAATTGAAGTAACACCCTCCATCCTGTCTGACCTCTATGGATTAAAGCTGAATATGAACAACAAAAGAAACAACAGAAAGTGTACAAATTCATAGAAACTAAACAACTTATACTAAGTGAAAAATGGGTCAAGACAGAAATTTAAAAAGAAATTAAAGATTTTTAAAAATTGATTGAAAATGAATATATAACATTTCTAAACTTATGGAACACAGTGAAAACTGATCTAAGTGGAAAGTTCATAGCATTAACTGCCTACATAGAAAAAGAAAAATTAAAGAGATCACACATTAGTGACTTAAGTATACACATAAATGCTCTAGAACAAAGGAAGAATCACACCCAAAAGGAATAGATGGCAAGAAATAATCAAACTCAGGGCTGAGTTCAATAAAGTACAAACAAACAAACAAGCCAACAAAAGCCTGTTTTTTGAATCAAAGTGTTGATTGATGTGGGATTCCCCTCTGTATGTTGTGATTACCATTAATGAATAAAGAAACTGCTTTGGATGTATAGCAAGACAGAACAGAGGGAGGCAGGGAAAACTAAACTGAATGCTGGAAAGAAGAAAATGGAGTCAGTGAGAAGCCATGGAGCTGCCACCAGAGTCAGATATGCCAAAACTTTGCAGGTAAATCACAGCCAAGTGGCAATAAATAGATTAATAGAAATGGGTTAATTTAATATGTAAGAGCTTACTAAGAATATGCTATAGTGGTGGGCAAAGTAGTGATATAATTAACACAGTTTCTGTGTGGTTATTTCAGGAGTCTGGGAGGCCAGGAAATGAACAAGTGGCCTCCTACTACAGTTGGATTTTTGGGAAATCAGTAAAATTAACAATTAAAAAACATGAAACTACTTTGTTAGACCTAGGAAAGAGAGGACCTGAGGAAACAAGCTCCACCAGGAGCAGAAGCCAGGAGCAAATCCAGTCCCCAGAGCCAATCCAGTCCTGGGACACTGGCAGACCAGGATTAAGCCAGCAACCTGACTCAGAGTCTGTGAGCTCCACTGGAACTGGAGTGGGACTGAACCAGCTACCTAGGACAGAGAGAGAACAAGCTCCACCAGGAGCAAAAGCCAGGAGCAAATCCAGTTCCAGGACACAGGCAGATCAGAATTGAGCCAGTGACCAGATCCAGAGCCAACAATCTCCACTGGAACAGGTACAGGTGAGTAACCACTAAGTGAGTAAGCCAGAGCCAGAGACTGCTGAGGGTTCTGACATGAATCTGGGACCTTCAAGGGAGTAGACCTAAGCCAACACCCTGGTGGGTCGGGGCGTGAGTCTAAGACCTCCCAGGAACTAGGCCTGAGCCAGGACCTCTGCCAGTCTGGGCATGAGTGAACATGAGTCCTCCAAGTGAATAGGCAGGAACCAGAGATTTTGGTGGGGCCAGGCATGAGTGTTGGATCTCAGAAAGAAGAGGCCTGAGCCAATACCTCTGTGGGTTCAGGCATTGGTCTGGGACATCAAAGGGAATAGGCAGGAACCTGGAACCTCTGCAGATCCGAGCCTGAGTCTGGGACCTCTGAGAAAGTAAGCAGGTCCTCTGCAGGTCTGGGCTCAACTGAGACTAAGACCTCCAAGGCAGTAGACCAGAAACAGAAACCTTTCCAGGTCCAACTCCTACCCAAGGCCTTCTGCAGGAGGGAATCCAGAAGAGGATTTACAGATACAGGTCAAAGCAGGTAACCTAGGCCAAAGTTGCCCTGAGGGTAAGGAACTGCACCTTGGGCTACAAATTCCACAGGAATGGGACTGACTGAGCAACCTAGAACAGAGAGGGCCTGAGAAAACAAACTCCACAAGGAGCAGAAGCCAGGAGCAAATCCATTCCTGGGAGCCAACCCAGTCCTAGAACACTGGCAGATCAGGATTGAGCCAGTGACCAGATCCAGAGTCAGAGCTCTCCACCAGAACAGGTCCAATTCCATGCCAGGGAATTCTGCAGGAGGGGATCCAGACCAGAATTTACAGAAACAGATCAAAGCCAGCAACCTAGGCCAAAATAGGCCTGAGACAGCAAACTCCAAGGGAGCAGAGCAAAGCACACAAGCACTGTGCTATCTCCAGGAACAGGAATAACCAACGAAGTAACTAGAACTGTGACACTGACTGTACCATGAGGAACAATCATCTGAGCTTTGGATTCACTGGTGCCTAGATTATTCAACAGAATCTTAGACAGCCCCAACCACACAATTAGAGGAAAAGATGAGTAGAAAAGGTAAGATCACATGCTACACCACAAAGAGCAACACAACACCAGTAAAACCTAAAGACTCTACAACAACAAAACCTGAACAAACAAATATGGATGACCCAGAAGAAAATGACCTAAAAAATAACTTCAAGGAATGTTTGAAATTCTTAAAGAAATTTAGGAAAAGTAAAACAAAAAAATGGAAGATATCAGCAAATCACTTAAAGAAAACCAAGAAAAAAAAAACAAACAAACATATAAAAGAAACTATCCAGAACTTGAAAACTGAAATAGAAACAATAAAGAAAACACAAGCCAAAAGGAATTATAGAAATAGAAATCATGAAAAAAAGATCAGGAACCACAAATGCAAGCACTGAACAGCAAAATACAAGAAATGGAGGAGAGAATCTGAAACGCTGATGATACAATAGAGGAAATAGACTCATCAGTTAAAGAAACCATTAAATCTAACAAAAGCTTAACCCAAAATATCCATGAAATATGGGACACCATGAAAAGGCCAAATCTTAGAATAATAGGTATAGAAGAAAGAGAAGTTCAACTCAAAGGCACAGAAAATTTATTTAACAAAATCATAGAACAAAACTTTCCCTACCTAAAGAAAGATATGCCTATGAAGATACAAGAAGCTTACAGAACACCAAATAGACTGGATTCAAAAAAAAAAAGTCCTCTCGCCACATAATAATCAAAACACTAAACATATAGAGTAAGAAAAAATATTAAGAGCTGCAAAGGAAAAAGGCCAAGTAACATATAAAGGTAGACCTATCAGAATTACACCTGACTCTCATTGGAGATGATGAAAGCCAGAAGGTCATGATCAAGCATTATGCAGACATTAAGAGACCATGGATTCCAGTCCAGGCTACCATACCCAGCAAAACTGCCAATCACCATTGAAGGAGAAAACAAGATATTCCATGACAAATCTAGATTTCACCAATACCTAGCCACAAACCCAGCCCTACACAAAATACTAGAAGGAAAACTCCAACCCAAGGAAGATGGCTACATCAACAAAAACACAGATAATTGATGATCTCATAACTGCAAATCCTAAAGAAGAAAAAAATGCACAAATTAATATCACCAACGATGAAAACTTAGTTAAGAGGAGATAGCAATTACTGGTCATTAATATCCCTTAATGTAAATGGACACAACTCACCTATAAAAAAGGCACAGGCTAACAGATTGGATACGAAAACAGAATCCATTCTTCTTCTGCATACAAGAAACATATATCAAACTCAAAGACAGACATGGTCTCAGAGTAAAGGGTTGGGAAAAATACACCAATCAAATGGACCTAAGAAACAAGCAGGTATAGCTATCCTAATATCTAACAAAATAGACTTCAAGCTAAAATCAGTCAAAAGAGACAAAGAAGGTCATTTCATATTAGTCACAGGAAAAATCTATCAAGAGAAAATTTCAATACTGAACATCTATGCCCCAAATACAAGGGCACCCTTATATGTCAAAGAAACACTTCTAAAGCTTAAATCATACATTAAACACCACACACTAATAGTGGGAGACTTCAACGCTCCCCTCTCCCCACTGGACAGGTCAGTCAGACAAAAAATAAACAGAGAAATAAGAAAACTAACATGTTATGACTCAAAGTACAATCAAGATCAGATATGCAAAATTCAAACAGACCTATACCTCATATTGAAATAGAACGATCTATTAAATGACCCCCCAAAAACCTTTCAAAGACAGGTGCAAAATTCTACCAGTCTTCCAAAGAAAAATTATCATCAATACTCTTCAAAGTAGTTAGAAAAAATAGAAATGAAAGAACTTGTCCAATTATTTTTGTGAGTTCACAGTTACCCTACACACACTACATAATGCCACAATAAAGGAAGAGAATTGCAGACAAATTTTCCTTATGAACATAAATGCAAAAATACTTAATAAAATTCTTACAAACTAAATTTAAGAACTCATCTAAAAGAGCATCCACTATGATAACCTAGGCTTCATCCCAGACATGTTGGAATAATTCAACATAAATAAACAGATAAATGTAATACAGCACATAAACAAAGTGAAAGACAAAAAAAGCATGATTATCTCAATATGCATTTAAAATCCTTAGATAAAATCTATCACTCCTTCATGAAAAAAGTACTGAATAGTTTTGGGGTACAAGAGACATACCTAAACATAAGGGTAATATGCATCAAGCTGACAAGCAAAATAAAATTAAATTTATAGAAGTTCAAAGCAATCCCACTAAAATCGGGAATACAACAAGGCTGTCACCTCTCTGCTTATCTACTCAATATGGTACTTGAATTTCTAGCTAGAGCAATAAGACAATGAAAGGATGATGTGAGAGGTGATGTATGCAGTGAATATGTTTTATGGCCATTGGTTAATAAAGAAGCTGCTTTCAGTCAATGGCTTAACAGAATATAGCCAGGCTTGAAGAGATATGTATAGAGAGAATAAGCAGCGTTAGGGAGAAACCATGCAGCAAAGGAGAGAGATGCCATCTGTCATCTGGAACCTGGTTGGTGAGCCATGAATCTCGTGGTAAAATATAAAATAATAGAAATGGGTTGATTTAAGATATAAGAGATAGCTAAGAATACGCTTAAGCTATTAGCCAAACAGTATTGCAGTTAATGCTGATTTCTGTGTGATTATTTTGGGAGTCTGGGAGGCAGGGATTTGAACAAGCAATCTCGCCCAACAAAAGAACAAGGGAATACAAATAAGAAAGGAAGAAGCTGAAAAATATCTGTATTTGCAATATATATATATACATACATATATATGACTGATAAACATTTTCAGTAAAGTAACAGCATATAAAATTAATACTTAAATATGAGAAATCTTCCTACACACAAATGACAAACAAACTGAGAACAAAATCAAGGAGATAATACCTTTCATAATGGCCTCAAATCCTGTAAAATATCTTGGGCTAACTCTAGTCAAGCAAGTAAAAGATTTTAAAATAGTGAAGAAAGAAATTGAAAAAGTTGTCAAAAAATGGGGAGATCTTTCCTAGTTGTAGATTGTTATAATTAACATAGTAAAAATGACCACCATGCCAAAAGCAGTCTATATATTCAGTGCAATCCCAATCAAACCTCCAACATAATTAGTCACAGAACTTTAAAGGACAATTTTCAGCTTCATATAGAAACACACACACCACACACAAACAAAGCAGGAAAGCTAAAAAATTTCTGAATAATAAAAGAACTGCTGAAGTTATCATAGTGCTATAGTTAAAAAAACGGTATAGGTAGAAAAACAGACACCTTGGTCAATGGAATTGAATGAAAGATTGAGACAAAATTCCATGCATTCATGGACACCCGACTTTTAATAAAGAAGTCAGAAATACACAGTAGAAAATGACAACACCTTCAACATATGGTACTGATCAAACTGGATGACAGCTTGTAGAAGAATTCAAGTAGTTCCATATTCTTTCCACTCTGAGTATTACTCAACCCCAAGACCTAAACATAAGGTCAGATATCCTGAAGAGACAGAAGAGAAACTTGAATACATTTGCACAGGTAAAGACTTTCTGTGTAGGAAACCATTATCACAGGGACTAAGAATAACAATTAATATATGGGACCTCATGAAATTTAAAAGATTCTGTAAGGCAAGGGACACCATACCTAAAAAGCAGCGGGCTGTAGAAAGGGGAAAGTATTTTACCAACTACCCAAATAAAAGAAGCAAACATCTAAAATACATATAAAAACTAAACAATATGGGCATCAAGTAAAAAAACCTATTTATAAAAATAGGGAACATATCTGAACAGAATATTTTCAAAAGATGAAACACAGAGACCTGAGAAGCACGTAGCACTCAGGAAAATGCTCATCAAAACTACTTTGAGATTTCATTTTACACCTGTCAGAATGGCCAAGATCAATAAAACAAATGACAACTCATGCTGTTGAGGATGTGGAGTAAGCAGAATGCAGATCTATTGCTGGTAGGACTGCAAACTAGTGGAAATCTTTGTGGAGGTGCCTCCTGATACCTGGAAATTAATATAGCTCAAGATATACCACTTTGGGGCATATAAACAAATGATTCCTCATCCCAGATACACCTTTAACCCATGTTTACTGCTGTTCTATTCATAATATTCCAAAACTGGAAACAGTATCTCCATCAACAAATGAATGAGTAAAAAAAATGTACATTTACACATTGGATATCAATCAGATAATAATAAATTTAATTTCAGGTTAATGGGTGAAGCTGGAAAACATCATTTGAGCAGTGTTTCAGAAATCTAATGCAACTGTAAAAAGATGTACAAATTTATTAAAATAGAAAGGAGATCTAAATGGCATTGCCCACTCCCTGAGACAGAGTTCATCATCAACACTGCTTGAGTGGCAAAGAACCCAAGATGAGCCGGGTAGTTGTGGCACACGACTTTAATCCCAGCACTAGGGAGCCAGAAACAGGTGGATCTCTATGAGTTTGAGGCCAGCATGCTCTACAAGAACTAGTTCCAAAACAAACTCCATAGTTACCGAGAAACCCTGTCTCTAAAAACTAAAAAATAAAAATAAATGAAAAGAAAAGAAAAATAAGAACCCAAGAGGAATACCTTAAGGACCTAGACAAAAACCAAATACTATTGTTATGCTAAAGGAACATAACAACAAAATGACTCCTACTGACATTCTGCTATACTCACAAGTCAATGTCTTTCTCAGCCATTGTCAAAAAAGATTTCTCCTATCATATAGAGGATTAATTACAGATTAATTACTCTCCACAGTTGGAGAGTATGCAGAGAGTGAGAGACCTTGGAACACTTGATCCTAAGTGGGATGTCTTCATCTGTACCCTCCCTTCTTGGCTCAGGAACTTTATGGAAGAGGCGGCAGAAATATTTTAAGAGTCAAAGTTAATTGAGAATACCAAGAAAATAAGGTCTTCTAAGCTCAGTAACAGCAATGCACATATGAAGTCTCAGAGACTGTGATGCAGGTAAAAGCCTGCATGGGTCTGGACCTGTAGGGGTCCCAGTGCTGAAAATGTCGACACAAGCCCACATCTCTATCCCAGAAGGCATCTCCAATTGTTAACCATTCGAAAATGAAAGAATTATTTTCTCCAATGGAGTGTCACCGGGTTTGTAAATCAGATGGCCAACACGAAACAATCTCAATGGAATTTTAGAAGGAGTTAAGTCGTTGTAGTTTGTTTGTTTGTTTGTTACCTGCTAATGACTTGAGCTTTTGTTATCTTTTTTATTTCTCACCCTATAGGTCTTTTGGTTATATATTATAGTTTCTGGTTTTGTGTTTTTGTAGGATTACTGTGTTTGTCAATGTGTGTTTCTCTGCATATATATGTGTGTTTATTGTGCTTTTTCCCTTGACTCCTTATCTTTTTGTTTGTTTCTTTGTTTTGTCTTATTTTGGCTTGTTTTAGTTTTATTTTATTATTTTTCCATTTTCTAAATGGCTATTTTTATTTTAATGAGAGATGAACAATAGGTGTAGATTTACATTTGCATAGGTGGGAAAGTGTAAAGGATATGGAAGGAGTTGGGTGATGGAGGATATAATCAGAATTTATTGTATTAAAATTCTATTTTGAATAAAAAACAACAAAAATAAAATGTTTCAGCAATAGAGGGGATATTAATTTATACTGACAAAAAGAACATTCCTCCCTCAAACAGACAAGAGCAAAGATGAGGCATCTGTTGCTCATGCATTCATCCTGAAGATAACTGAACAGGAAACCATAGATTAGTTTTGCTTGGTGATTATCCACCCTTCTTTGAAGATCTGCACTTGAGGACTGAATAAAATGTTTCTCTCTCACTGTTCTTTCTTAGAGATGTACCTAAAGACAGAGCCTCATTGTTTCCTTGAATTATTTCAAGGTGGGAAGATAGTACTATGTTTTGAACATCTTATTAGCACTCTTATAAAGGTTAATATTGCACAGATGACTCAGATTTTAATGCTATCAGGAACTGCCTCACAATTATGGTCCATGGATTTAGTTAGAACCACAAAAATTGTATTTCTTCCACTGTAAAGACTAAGAACCACACCAAGGCAAGCCCAGCAAGATACCTGAATGTTGCAACAGTGGCATGTACAACTTGGGAAGAATCAACAGCTGTTTAATTGAACATAAGACTGGTATAACAGACAGACATGACCTGGACCCATCCACTCTTCCTTCTCGAACCTGGCTGTCCCCAACTCCAAGGAGATCACCATATTGATGCTGAAGATAGTGGAATACCGATTTGCGCCTTTTTTGTGTTTTTTTTTTTTTTTTTTTTTTTTTTTTTTTTTTTTTGAGACAAGGTTTCTCTGTAGCTTTGGTGTCTGTTACTGGAACTAACTCTTGTAGACCAGGGTGACCTCAAACTCACAGAGATCCACCTGCCTATGCCACCCGAGTGCTGGGATTAAAGGCATATGCCACCCCTACCTGGGTGGGATACCAGATTTGCATAGAGCACTGCAGTTCAAATCTTTTGTATTCAAGAAATTGTCTTGCTTCAGCTGCTCATGTAAATGGGGCTATGGGTGTGTGCCTATATATAATGGAATATATATGAAAAGTTAAGGCACTCTGACAGACAAAACTCCTCACAAGATCTAACAAAACCCCTAATACCAGACAAGAGTAATCTCCTTTCAACTGGTTGAACAAAGAAGTCAAAATAACTGCCAAAACAATATGGATTATTGATATAGCAATTGGTTGCCTTTTGAAAGCCAAGAGTGGTGGTGGACCCTTATTGCTGAAGATACCACATACTTTTGATGCACAGACTCAGGCAATTGGAACTGGATCTGACATGAAAGTCTTCCCTGCACTCTAGCAGGTTTCAGGAAATACTATACAAAGTGCCAAAGGATGCAAGCATTTAAATAGTCCTAGTGAGCTGTAATACCTATGAACCATAAAAATACTCAGCACAGCAAAATATGTGTAAAGGTGCAATAAGTGGCACTCATATCTATATACATATATATGTATGTATGTGTGTATGTATATATATACATATATGTATATATATACCAATAGATACTTAACTGCACATAAAGTTCATTCAACAGGAGTCATATCATTTCTGGTAGTGAAAATTTTCTAAGGTCATGGACCTTAGAAAAGAATTTAATACCACTACTGTGCTGCACCAGAATAATTCCATGCTATGTTCTAATTCTTATCTTTATTTCAACAGATAAGAATATCTACCACCACTCATCTAAAGAGCCTCTCTTTACAACAAATAGAGGCCAATACACAAAGATATAACTAAATATAATGCAGACATCAATGGAACAATGGAGCCAGCCTCAGTGGATACAGCTATATAACATCTCCTGCATCTATGATTAGGAAACATCACAGAAGAGTATACTGGGAGAGCATAAGAGCCAGAATGCCAGAATTGTGCTGTAAAACAGTCTGTCCTAGAAACAGCTTTATAAACAAAACCAAAGCAATTACAATACTAATGGACATGTTACCACGGCAGAGAGAAAATTTCATGGGTCCTACCCCTAAATGAAGAACTACACGCAACTAATAAGTTCTGAGAGAAGAAAAATTAGTCTTTCCCAGGGATGAGATCTGTTATTAGCTGCCCAATTCAGAAAGATCAACCGTGAAACCATACATATATAAACAACAAGAATGCCTCAACAGGTATATTTATATATACTTGTGCAAACACACAAGTGTAAATAAATATAATGTAACAATAATAAAGAAAACGAGACTATCAACTTGGAAACCTGTGAGTCTGGGTGCCTAGTAGGGTAGATTGGAGAAACTGGAGAGAAGAAAGGAATGAGGTAAACTGATACAATTCTATTGCAATTAAAAACAAGAAAATAGTACTACAAATGTATTGTGTTTGCATGCACTAATTGAGAGTGTGCCTGTGTGTTTGCACATGTCTTTGCATATGTGTGTGTATGCCTCTTCTTCACTGAGTTTATGGAAGTCAGAAGCCAACTTGCATGAGTCATCCTCACCCACCATTTATGATTCAGGAATTAAACCCAGGTCATTGGGATTGTCTGTCTCCATGTGCCTTTACCCACTGAACAATCTCCCTGGTCCAACTCTGAATTTTTAATTCTCTGGCTTACACCACCTGTGTGCTGGGTTTATAGGTATGCACCACAGTGGCCAGGCTTGGCAATATTAGTGATTGATCTTAGACCTTCATGTCTGATCTGCATGCCCTCTACCAACTGAGCTAAAATATGAGCTCCATGTCTTGTAATCTTTCTTGCCTTTGTTTTCTCTTTTTTTAGTGAGAAACTTCTCTTACTTTCCATTAACATTTGTGTTTTTCCATGCAGCATCGAAGCCATCAAGATGTTAGAGTGATCTCTTGGCTATGTTTCTTGTTACTGGCTTCTCTCCTAATCATACTTCTTCTCATAGCCGTAGCTTCTGAGAAGTTAAGAACTGCAATTTAATTGTACATTTCCTCCATCGTTATAAAAAATAATGAGCTAGTTTGTCGAAGCCCATGCCCTTGTTGGTATGCCATGCTCATCATTACTACAGGGGACAGAGACTTGGTCCTGCCCTAACTTAATATGCTAGATTTTGTTGACTCCCCATGTTGGGAGCAGTAGATGAGGGTTGAGCTGCATGAGAGGGGTGGGAGAGAGAACTGTGGTTAGAAAGTAAAATGAAATTTAAAAAAAATAAATTTGAAAAAGTAAAAGAATGTTATCAATATTGCTTTCAAGTAGAGAATTCACTGATAATGGTTTTCATTCTCATGTTGACTACTGGATAGCTCCCCTCCGAGGGACCAAATTCAAACTCACTGTATATTCATGAACTATAGAATTAGTGAATAAAGCCACCTTAAAGAAGGAAAGATGTACATTATCAGTGTTTAATCATTAAAGATTAAGAAAATTAGAGTTTTAGAGTCTTGGCATTCTTGTGTGACTTTTATCTCTGTTTTGTTTTATAAAACAAATAAATGTAAGAAAGGAATCTTGAGAAAACTGGCTTCAAAGTAAGAGCACTTCTTCAGCTCTTATTGCACAGTCAGTATATTTAGAACACACACAAAACCCTTCCTAAAAATGTCATGGTGAAAGCAAAAAATAATAATTTTATTAGAAAACTTAGATGAATAATGTTCCCCTAACATGGAACTCTGGAATCTTCCAGGTCGTATCAGTACAGTTGCTTTAGCTGCTTTACACATCAGTAATTGTTTCCATTAAGATGCTGGCGTACTGAGAGCTTTGATTAAACACTTATGGTGCATTAAACAATTATGAGATATACAGCCCCACTCTGAATGTATTTAATTGCTTTTGGAAAGCCTTAGTTAAAAACACACACTTTTAAATACAGCACTAATAAAATTAACAAACGTATTACAGAGCCAAATTTATATAGGAAATAATTGGTAATAGGAATTCAGCAGAAGTAAACTGGAAAAAAATTACAGTCCTTTATCTTGCAGAAATCTTTGTCACTTCCCTTCAAAACTAAAAGTGCGAAAACTTTGATGAATTCATTTGGTGCAATGCATGGATCAAAGTGTCAGGCTGATAGGATCAAAGGGAACAAGATGAAGTGGTAATGTTGTGCACCACATTTGAAACTGTGGCAATGATGATGGGTTCTCACAGGCTGGAACAGGGAAGCTTTGATTAACAGACCTTGTTTGTACTGTGAGGGCATCAAAGTGGTAAATGCCTTATCAAATGGGGCAGAAGGCAATGGCTAATGGGCCATCAGCACTCACTAGAATTTCAGCACTAAGTAGTCGAGGCCAGTGCATGCATCCCATCTGCCACCTGGGGAAAGGAAAGAAACGATAAGGAATATTTTAATCCCTGGAAAACTAGCTGATTATGACACCACTAAAGGATAAAATAACATGGTGCTCATTGCATGGACCATGAAATTAAATCACATGTTTTTTTTAGAACATGACTATTACCAACTCTTTTTCATTGTGTTTCATGTATTCCCATCTATTCTGCTAAGTACTATCAGATATTTTATTCCCAAATCAGATTATCTTTGTATTTCAAGCAATGTAAGTTTGTGTGTGCAAAGCATATTTTTGGGTATGTATTTTATGGTGAGTCCACTGCCTAAACAGGACCCAGTTAATTTTTAGTTAATTTTCATTTGTTTTCTGGTCTGTTGGAAATCATTTCAATTTAAAAGTTTATCTTCAAACATGTCATTCATTTGATTCAATTACTTTTCTCTTCCTTCTATCCTTAACAGAAAATGTATTGTTTGAATATTGAACCACCAGAATAAAATATTCTTTAACATAGTATTATTATAATGTTCCTCTCAAAATACATAAATAATGCAGTTGTTTTAACATAACAATAACTTTAAATATAGTGCATATCATTAGCATGATTAGTATTAATAGCTACATAATGCAACCTCCATGTCCAACAGGAATCTTCTGGTTTTTGTTTATTCTTTCCATTTTAAAACTTCTTAATACAATAGAGTTCATAACATGTTTGAAATTATCCCTCTGTTTCTCACCTCAAGAAGGGTGAAAGTCAACCAATCAGGTATGCTACTCTTCACGTAGGTTTCCCTGCCCTCTCTTAGGACTGGAGGGGGAGGGTGGAGGGTGAGTGGGGGAATGGGAGAGAAATAGGAGGAGGGGAGGAGGTGGAAATTTTGAATGGCATTATTCATAAAGCAAAAAAATAATAAAACAAGAGAAAAACAGAGAATGAGATCCAAGTAGTGACTGCTCTCAGACAATAAGCGTATCACAGAGCAGAGGGGAAACCTAATGTAGCCTCTATGTACCAAGTCCAGGTGACCATTAAGTGAATCTATCTGTGTCATGACTTACTCAACGAAAAAGTGGCAATCCATATTTGCTGTCAGTTATCATGCTACAGTATTTGGATAACAGCTAAGACAACAGAGTTGCTACCTGTGGAAAGAGAATAACTGATAAAATACGTGCCTCTTTCAGTGAATGAATCATTACTTTAAGAAGAAGTTAGAATTGTTCTCAAGTAATAGAACTTCCTCCATAAGGACTGTGTTTTATTCTATTTTAATCAAAATGGTTCTGTCTGCATAGTTTCCTGACTTGAGAGGGGTCTCTAGAATTCTTTTTATGTGTTCCCATGAGAGTAGCCAGAGATGAAAGCAACCACTGTGGGTATGTTTGAAATCTGACACCCACCCAGCAAGCGGGGGCATGCTGCATCTAGTTCTGTGTCCTTGAGGAGTCTGTGACTTGCATGTTTTGGTTTGGTTTTTTGAGACAGTTATTCTCTGTGTAGTTTTGGAGCCCTTCCTAGAACTTCACCATGTAGATCATGCTGGACTCAAAGCCACAGAGATGCACCTGCCTCTGCCCCCTGAGTGTTGGAATTAAAGTAGTATTAAGGTTAAGGGACTGTACCACCCCCTGGCATAATTTTTTAAATCACATATTTAATTATATTTTTTCTTTTGGATTTGTTGTTATTGAATAACACCTTTTCAGCTATTGACTCACAAAAGTAATTTTTCCTCATTATTCTATTAGTAATTGAATGCATAAGGTTCACTGGTGGACAGATGAATCAACTGACAGATTTAATATTTAAATATGCAGTTAATGTGCTTCTGAAACAGAAAAATTTGAACTTAACATCATTTTAGGGAATATGAACTTGCTCAAAGAATAGCTGAGCAACTTCTATAAAGCTTTTATTTGATAATTAAAATAGATTTAAGAGGCATAGAGTCAATTTGCAAACTGAGTGAAAGGTAGAAATTTTTGTTCATGGGGGTGTGCATGCTAGTGTGCGTGTGCACACGTGTTGTTTGAAACCAAAGCTTTATGCATTTGAACTCAGAGCTTTGTGAATTTACAGACTTTCTGTTTATGATGACAAGATCATTACATTCTAAGGACTGGCTTCCAACTTATTTTGTAGTCCAGGGTACTCTGAGTTTAGAAGTCATGTTGTCTCAAGACCCCAAGGAGCTGTCTGGAGAAGTGTACCACCATACCTAGCAGGTTCACAAGTATTTAGGCACAAAAGCAAATAGTGTTAATATCTGAGTAATGAAGGAACATATTTTGTTCATCTGTCTCTCAAAGTATTTAACAACAATAATAACATATTTTATAGGGAAATTGAAGCTTTCAGTTCCTAAAGTTGAACTATGTGCTTCACTTTTCTGTTATTTCTGTCAAGCACAGGGCAATATTCTCCAATCAGGATCGACAACACAGTGTCAGTAGTCCTGTGACCAATAAATTTATGAGGGCAGTTGCCAGTGTTGTGAATATCTACAAGCCTTTAAATCACTCCCCCACTTAACTATGTCAGGAAGATCTCATCAAACCAGAGCACACAGAAAAGTATTAGTTAAAACTTCCTAGAGAGAGAAAGATACAGTCTGCAGTAATCAATTATAACTCTTCATAGCTGAGTTATTCAAATTTTTAGAATTGTCCTGAAAATAGCTGATCAATTTGCTAGTAAAGATAACTTATTTTATGTTTAGTTATAGCATAAAAACATTATACTCTTTAATTTTAAATGAATATGGTAAAACTTAGAAAGAAGTGGTAAAATAATATCTTAAAATATCTGTTAAACAAGATGGTTAGGTTTAAATTAATTAAAATTAATTAATATTCCATCAACATCAAAAGGTTAAGTTACAACTTAAAGTATTAAATTTATCATAAGAATCAAAAAAAACCAAATATGCTTGTTGAATTTCATTACATTGGAATCACTGCCCAATGTAAGTATTGGAGCCTTTCCACTGCTATGAGAAGAAATTTTAAAAAATACTGTTAGAAAATACTGTCACTCCTTCCTATTTATATTTTGGTTATACCATGGTATTTAGAGATGTGTTAATAAGTTCTAATTGCAAATACTTTATCTTGAATCTTTTTACTGTGACTAAGCATGTCAATAGGATGTAATTTGAAACTTATATTGGAGCATATACACACACTCACACACACATCTAATAAATTCTAAAGGATTTGTATTTTGTTGACTGAGTTTTCTGTCCCGCCTAATTCCCACAATTATTAAGTCCCAAAGAAATCACACAGAGATCTACATTAGTTATAAACTGATTGACCCATTAGCTCAGGCTTCTTATTAACTCTTATAACTTATATTAGCCCATTATTCTTGTCTATGCTAGCCACATGGCTCGGTACCTTATTCAGCAAGGCAGTCACATCTTACTTCTTCTTTGGCTGGGTCACAACTGCAGACCAAGCTTTCCTCTTCCCAGAATTCTTTGTTCTCATTGACCTGCCTCTACTTCCTGTCTGGTTGTCCTGCCTATACTTCCTGCCTGACTACTGGCCAATCAGCATTTATTTAAAATATAATTGACAGAATATAGACCATTGTCCCACACCAGTTTATCTCAGAAAAGATAATTTTGTGAAATTGAAAGTGTTTATCATAATACTCTGTAAGTCAAGTAATGAATCTAAAAAATATTGAACTAACTTTTCTGCTATTTCCCTGTGGAAGTATCTATGACCACCATGGAAGTATCTATGACCCTGTGGATAATGAGCCACAGGAGGCAGAAAGATAATTTGGTTCAAGTTAACTAAGTCGTCAAAATTGTCTCAAGCTTAGGGAGTCTGGCAAGCAGTAGCTTATTTTAGACATATTAGCACAAACAATTCAGTGAAAACTTTCCTGTTGATAATAATTCAATCCCATGTGTACAATAAAGCATAGAGTAAGCTAAATAAAGGTCAGGCATGACAACATGGAAACTCTCTGTGAAGTACATATGACACTTTCAATAAAGATGGGTTCTATGACTGACTGAGAAACATAAGCTTATGACAAAGGTGGGAGCAGGAGAAGAAGCTAATGATTAATAGTCTAGGGTAGCATCCAGTGTGGTCTTGGCCACATAAAGAGTGCAAATGTCACAAGGCTACTGACCACATCTGCTCCCAGTCTTCAGAGTGGATAACAGATCTCGTGTCCTTACCTTCAAAGAAACAACCTCAGCGTGTAACATTTCTAGTTCCCCTAGTGCTTCTCTGTGAGCACAAGGTCCTCCACACCTCTGACATTTTGTAACATATACAGAGAAGGCATTAGCTAGTGTATTGTTTTCTTTTTAACGGTCACTATGCATTTTCTAAACAATTGAAGTTATTTTCTGAATATGTTGTTCTAGTCGGTATAGCTGAAACTACTTCAATTAGCGTCATAATATAACAAAATTCCTAGTTATTTATTTCAAGTTATAAGTTATTTTAATCTCAGTCTACCAGAAACAAGTAAAAAATGTAAATGTGTTCACTCTAGTTAATTTTTATGCTCATTCTTTTATTTACTTATTCATTTGTCTCTCATCAATTTTTACTGTTTCTTTAAAATATACCAAATTTTATAATATAAGTAGAGATACAGAAATTGAGGTGTGCTTTCAATTCCAGTCCTAGTCTGTTTATCTATAAAGACGGAAACATGAGAATTTTCTCTCAGATTACAGATGAAACAACTTATGCTAAGAGATCAACATGTTAGGCGTATAATAGACACCTATGGAAATTAAGTAACTGATAATCAGCAATATTTATTTAATACCCACAAACGTCTCTGAGGTTAATTTTACGCACATACGTACTATGTGTAGGACCCTGTGATGGCTGCACTGAATGACGACTTCACAGGCCCAAAATCACTGAGGCCCAAGCCCCAGTAAATGTTTCCAACAGAGTATGTTAGGCCATTCTCTCTATAATAAGAAATTATATACCCACTAAGTTAATTGAGGTGAAGGAAAGACATTTTCTAACTGTGAGAGATACTATTTCATTGGATATGGTCTAGAACTGAAGAAAAACGAGAAAGCGATCTGAATGTCTTGATTCATCTTGTTCTACTTCCTAACCATATGCAGTGTGAAGAAACTGTCCCAAGTTCTTGATGTCATGACCTTCCCACAATGATAGACTCCATTCTGAAGTTGTGAGCCAAAATAAACACTTTTGTCAGGGTTTTTGTCATGGTCATGAGGCAAATAATACACTAAGGATTATTGATGGTAACAAATACTTATAGAATTTCTTTTTAAGTCATAGACATTGAACTCAATATATTTGCTGAAAAGGAGCAGGTTAAGGGAGCTACTATTCAATTAATTGATGCTCTTAACATAGTTAGATATTTGAGAGCAATTTTTCTGGACTCTTCAGATCACATGGCTACTGCAAGTTTCATTTGTGGAGACTGTGGTGATTTACCACATTGTCTTGAAGTAAGCCTCACAGAACCCTTAATGGAATATGGAATATTGGAGGTTAACCATACATTCAGTTAATGCATTATATACAGCTCCATTGCTCTAATTATATTAATTCTATATACAATGTTGAAACAAGCTTTTCCTTCACATCTATGTGATTACAAACATTAAACTAGGGAATATGACAGTCAGAGCCAAAGCTTAAATTCGGTTATTACCTGCTTGTAATTCGGTCATTACCTGCTTGTAATTGAGGATGAAAATATTTGAATCACAGGGCACTCGTTAGTCATTATTCTTTGGAAACTCATATCTATTGAGTGAATTTAGTTTAGACCCTTTTATATTATCACTGCTGCATTTTATAACCATGAATCACACGGCAAAGGCCATCATTTTATGTGTGTTCTAGCTTTTCAGATTTCTTTAAGAAAAGTTTCAGACTTCTTTAAGAAAAGGCAGTTTGTTGGAAATGCCCACCTTATAGTTCCATAATCAGTTCCCTTAAAATTGCTCGTAGCATTAACAGTCACCTTCAAATATAGTTCTAAAAAACTAGCTGATGACTAGGTATTCAGTATTATCAAAGCAGCAACTGGATTGCTCAAGAAACAGGTCCCTTTTAACAAGACAAAACCACGCAAGGTTAGAAAGAGTGGAAAGGGTTTTCCTTCCCTTTGGTGTGTGAGGCAACACTGTGAATTCAGATGAGCTCTGTCCCTTGCAAGTTGTTTGCATTCTCTAGCAATTCTTAGCTTAATGAGCCTAACAAGCACTGGGCTGCATGGTGTGAAAGAGTGGGTCAGCATTCTCATGTTGTTATTGCTGCTCTTGAGAAAATGGTGTCTTTCTAATGCTAGCACTTAAGGGCTCTTTTACTCTGTATGTTAGTTGGTGTTTTAGACACTTATGACACTAACCAAGAATGAAGTTTTCCCCTCTTCAGGTGGACTATGCTGAATTTTCTTCACATATTCTTATGAGTAACATATGACAGGATTAATAATCCATTATTTTACTGTAGTGCATAAATTAAATTATCCCATTTACTTCACATTTTCCTTATATTCTTACTTATGCAGTGAACTTTCAGAATCTCCCTAGTATCATGTTGGTTACTGTGTGTGTGTGTGTGTGTGTGTATGTGTGTGTACATGTGTGTATACTATTCAAAGTATATATATATGTGTGTGTGTGTATACATACACATATTTTTTGAATAGTTTGATCTTGTCTTTCTTTTTCTTTATAATATTGACAATTTATTTTCTTTGCTGTCTGCAAAAGCTATTTTATTTTTATATCATATTAAGCTTTATATTTTTAAGCTTAATTAATCATTTCATTTTTCTCCCCATTTTTATTAAAAACAGATTTTTTCCTCATACAATATATTCTGAATACAATTTCTCTTCCTTCTACTCCCTCCAGTTCTTCCTCACCTCCTCACCCATCCAGACCCACTCCATTTCTATCTCTAATTAGAAAATAACAGGCTTCTCTACAAAAAAATATTGCAAAAAAAAGACATAATAAGAAAAAACAATCACTTAAAAGTTGGACAAAGCAAGTCAACAAAGGAAAACAGCACCAAGACAAGATACTAGAATCAGAGACCCACTTGTTCATACACCCAGGAGTACCATAAAATACTAAACTGGGAGCTATAATTTATGTGTAGCCCCCTGTGCTTGCTGATTCAGTCTCTGTGGATACATATCCACCTTGCTTAGTTAATATAGAGGGCCTTATTTTCCTGGTGTTCTCCCTCCCATCTGGCTCTTAAAATCTTTCTGCATCCTCTTATGTGGGATTTCTTGAGCTGTGAGGGAAAAGATTTGATGAAGACATCCTATTTAGAGCTGTGTGTTCCAAATATCTCTCTCTCTCTCTCTCTCTCTCTCTCTCTCTCTCTCTCTCTCTCTCTCTCTCTCTCTTAATGTCTACCTGTGGATCTCTGTATTTGTTCCTGTCTACTGCAGGAGAAAGCTTTTCTGATGGTGGCTGAATAAGCCACTGTTTAACTGATTATGAGCATAGCAAACTATAATTAGGAGTCATTGTATCACTAATATATTTTTAAGGCTAGTAGCATTTGCTTTCACCCTAGATTCCTGAGATATCAGTTCTTTGGTTCTTGGTCACTTAAGCAGTGGTGGGTACAGGTTCCATCTGGTGGATTGGGCCTTCCTTAACATAAATCAGACGTTGGTTGGTTATGCCCCAAACTTTGTGCTACAATTGCCCTACCATAATTTTCAGGAAGGAAAGATTATAGATCAAGGGTTTCATGGCTGTGTGTGTGTTGATGTTTCTCTTTTGGTAACCTGCAGAGTTTCTTCCTACATGAAAGATACTAGAAGATAGGGATGAAAGTTTTATGTAGAGACCAACTTGACATCCTCATGCTCAATGAGTTGTGAAGATGTAGTCTTGAGCAAGGGGCCTTGCTGCGCACTTGGGGAAGAACAGTCTATATTCTTGGCAACCACCTGGGTTGTTTGGCGATTCTCTAGAACATCTTTGGCCAACAACTCAATTTGATATAAGTCAGTTCCTGTAACAAAGACTTCATTTGGTGACAAGAGATGACCAGTTAGAACTCTGTCTCCTTCCTTAATTTCAGACTTCATTAGGATCACCTACATATATTTTAGAAAGTTTCCACTGCACTGTTCCCATACCACCCCTCAAATGACCCTCAATTCTAGCTGTCTCCCCTTGAATTCCTTCCATCATCCCCATCTCCCATGCTCCTCTGCAACTTATCTTTCTCTATCCCCAGTCCACCCATAAGAAAAATTCTACTTCATTTTCCTATAGAGATTCGTGTGTCTCTTCCTCTATATGTAACCTTTCTGGGACTACAGACTGTAGTTTGGTTATCATTAATTTTGAAGTTATTTTACTCTTATTCTCATCTTTTCTAGTTTTCTACTGGCAAAACTGCCATTGACTTGAGAGAAGAGAATGCAATAATAGCTCACTGATACAGCTGATTATTACTATTTTGACACAATTCTTGACCCCCACCCCAGGAAAACAGGTATGCACACATTCACATTCATGATAGCAGCTATTACTCCAAGGCTGAGCTAAGAAATTGAAATTTCAAATAAGATACAAACACAAACAACACTGCTAGTGTTAAAATATTTTCTGGCCACAGTAGAAGGAATAAAAATAAACACTTCTAAATGTTTGTTGCTTGATGGTGGAGGTTTGCATAATTAATTTTAAGAATATATTATTTGGTATATTAAAATGTTATATTAGCATATAACTAATATTCTAATATTAATATAAACTAATATTTGGAAAATAATCAAATTCTTTTCCACACTGAGTTCAAGGTGCAGTGTGGTTTCCATACTTATTGCTGGGGCATGTGTAAGGAGGATTAGAATTAGGGGTGTGACTTTACCAAAGACTACATGGTGACCAATGCTTTTTGGCTCTGCACCATTTTAAACCATACTTTTCACCACAGCAGCAAGTTCTTTGAAATATATGCTGCCTGCATAATGAATTAGTTTTCTTCCTAAATGGGTTTAGAATTTGATTTACATTTATTTTGCCACAAGGAACCATGATTGATTTGAACTTGAATCTATGTCATGGGCTCCTTTTTCCTCTGCATACATTTAAACCATCCTTAATAAGCAAGCCATTATTAGTTTGCCCTAAATAAATTGCAGCCAGCCATGCTTATCAAATTAACAGACTAATTAAGTAGATATAGTGTTATGTGTTTAATATACAGTCTGAGCTTAATTGTAATGTTTAAGTTCCACCCTTAACCTTAAGGCTTCCTGCTTTTCATTTCCCAGCTGAACAAATTTATTGTAATACCACCACATAAGCATTACCTTTTTTGCAGCTTCTTCTGTCTTTGCTTATGAACCTTAAAATTTTCAGGGGATGATGAAAATCACACAACTGATCTTTTCTTTCAAAAGTATTCTTTATATCCTATTAGAGACAAACTAGCAAAATAGAAAGCCCTTCCAAAATATACCTTATTTAAATTCTTCATATTCATTGTTTTCTGTGTATTGTACATAATGACAAAATTTCCAGTGTCTGTAAAATTAGATGAAGGAATTTAAATTTGAAACATTTGCCTTTGTAAGCAGATAATCTGTAGGTGCTCATTTAGGAAATGACATGTCAGAACCTCTTGCTATTATATCACTGGACCTCTTCCTTCCACTCCTGGTGCTCAAAAAGCATATTTTAATGCCTCTTTGATATTAGGGTAGTTTTAGAAGCATTATAATTATTCAAAAGTTCTTCATCCTGAATATTTTTGGAGAGCAAGCTCAAGAGGTGCTTATTAAACAAATTGAAGGATGATCTGACAACTCATTGAGAAAGTAGGTATTTGGGAAACTGGACTTATTTGGTTGAAATTTAATTGCTATTGATAACATTATAGCTTTGCGTATCTTATACAAATGCAAGTTGCACTTTGACATTGGGTCTGCGTCTGAGTATGTTTACTGTCAGCAAGAAAGTTGGAGATGGCAAAAACAACTTTATAGTGCATTTAAGCTGGATTATAAAAAATGAAGGAAAAATTAACTATTATAGATACTTTCTGTGTTAAAGGTCATACTTTAGATATAAACTATTAAATTCTTAATGTTTCACATTTAATGAATGCTTGGTAAATTTTACATCACTCTTTGTAAGGATACTTATTAAATACTTAGTAATTTGATTAGTTTTATGCTTACTATATACAAACCAATATTGTAGTATTCTTTTTGAAGTTCTGGCCAAGTCTATAATACTTTTGTGCAAACAAAATTAAAAACTCTCAAAAGATTGTATATCACTTTGCTACAAATACATCATCCGTGTATGAGTTCTTTGTGTGTAAGGATGGTAGTGTTAAAATTACTCTCATTTCTCAAGCTTAAATGCTATGTTCTAGATGGTGGTGAGTTATTTCTGGTATCTGACATGTTATAGAACAGGCAATATCGATTGCCAGGGTATTATGCCAGGAAATTATGGTTAACTCCACAAGATTTTATTATAAACTCCACAAGATTTTATTATAAATTCATTCAAATATGCATGCATGACTGTTTTGAGAATTTGTTGCTTTTCTTATAGCTATGACAAATAGATGAAAAAAAAGTAAAAGGAAGTTTTTTTCCTGTGGATTGTAGATTGAGGATACAGTCCATCACAGCAAGAAGGCATGATGGTGACAGCATCTCTAGCTGCAGTTACCAGAACATGAGGCAGCTCTGCATGTTGCGTTTGCACTCAGGAAACAGAGTGAGCTCGATGATGGTTTTCAGTTAACTTTCTTCCTTTTTTTTTAACCTTGCATTCATTATGGATCCCCAATTCATGGGATGATAGTGCTCACAGTTAGGATGAGGTTTCCTTTCTAATTTAAACTTCTAAAGAAACACCCCACAGACACACCCAGAAATGTGTCCCTTTAGTTATCCTAAATCTACTCAAACTGACAATGAAGGTCAAATTTCACACATGGGTGAAGTGAAAGAAAACAGTAATGTGTTACTGCTCATTATGCATCTTCTGGAGCCAATATTTCTTGCTGCTTTTTCTTTTGAACTAAGCCCTGATAAAGCCTAAACATCCATTGAAAATTAGTTGATTGTACAATTGAAAACCCCTGGTGCTGGAAATACAAAAGGGAAAAAGTGTGACCTCTTCAGTTTTGTTTGTTTGTTTTGTTCATACAGCACAAAGCATTTATGTTCAGTAAGTTATCATCAAAATAATGGTGTCACATAAACAGTATTCATAATAGAATATAATAAGTTGATATAAAACAAGATACAGAAAAGAAGTTCTCAGCCTGGATTTGACCCTGAGTCAATTCTCGGAAATGAGAACCCAGAAAATACAATGTGTAAAGGAGGCAAAGCAAAACAAAACAAAAATAAACAAACAAACAAAAAGCAGGAATTGAAAGCTTTCAATGTCTCTGCTTGATAATGAAGATATTTGCTATTTGCATGATGCTGGACATTTAGTTCCTAGGGATAACGAAGAGATGGAAAGACATTGCCTCAACAACTCTAGAGTAGTAATTCTCAACCTGTGGGTCTTGACCCCTTGGTGGTTTAATGACTATTTCATAGAGTTCTCATATCATATAACCTGCATATCTCTGCATATCAGATATTTACATTATGACTAATTTTGTTTGTTTATTTGAAACAAGGTTTCTCTGTAGCTTTGGAGCCTATCATGAAACTAGCTCTTGTAGAGCAGACTGGCCTTGAACTCACAGAGATCCGCCTACCTGAGTGCAGAGATTAAAGACATGTACATCCACTATTTGGCTACATTATGATTCTTAAAATTAAAAATTGCAGTTATGGAGTAGCAACAAAAATAATTTTATGGTTGAAGTCACTACAATATACATTATTAACAACAACTGTATTAAATGGTTACAGTATAAGAAAGGTTGAGAACCATTGCAGTAGAGGAAAGTAGTAAACCAATATTTTTCAGGACAGACAATCCTCTTCTGATAAAAAAAGATTTTTCTACCATTAAGAACTGATGTTCTGGCCTGAGTCAGAGACTTCTGCATGACCAGTTCCAACCCAGTGACCTCTGTGGGAGTAAGGGAAATCCATGGGAACAGCCCTGAGCCAGCAACTCTGCCAGAGCAGGCCTGAGCCAGTGATCTCCACCATAACAGGTACAAGGCAATGACCACTGAGGGAGCAGGCCCAAACCAGAGACCTCCACAGGAGTAGGACTGAGCCAGGGACATCTGTGGAAAAGGGCCTAAGCCACTTGGGCAGGAATGAGGGAGCGACTGCCAAGAAAGCAGGCCCTAACCAGAGACCTCCATAGGACCGGGCTTGGCCAGGGACTTCCACCAGAGCAGGCTGGAGCCAGCGACCTCTGCAGGAGCTGGATCAAGCCAGTGACCTCTGCCAGAGCAGACCTAAGCCAGTCACTACTGATGGACCAGGCCCTAGTCAGCAACCTCAGCGAGAGCAGGCCCAAGCAAGCAACATCCATGGGAGCTGGCCTGAATGATTTCCCGGATTGCAGAGCAGAACAAACCCCAGAAGAGTTGTGCAACCTTTGCAAAGATTGAGAGACCTCCAGAGTGACTGGAACCATGGCCCTGACTGCACTATGAGGAGCCACCATCTGAGCCTTGGATCCACTGGCACCTGAAAAATTGATCACCAGAGTCACAACCCCACCTACACTAATCAGAGGAAAAGATGGGTAGACAAGGCAAGAGCACATGCAACAACAAAAAGAGCAACAAGACACCAACATAAACTAGTGGCCCTAAAGCAACAAGACCCGAACATCCCAATATAAATGAAGCAGCAAAAAATGATATAAAAATAACTTTAGGAGAATGTTTGAAGCCCTTAAAGAAGAAAAGAAAAATTCCTTCAAAACATAGAGGAAAAGACAAACAAAAAATTGGATGAAATCAACAAATCCCTTAAAGAAAACCAAGAAAAAGCAATCAAGCAGATGAAAGAAACAATTCAAAACTTGAAAACTGAAATAGAGACAATAAATAAAACACATACCAAGGGAATTCTGGAAGGGGAAAATATGGAAAAATGATCAGGAATCACAAATCCAAGCATAAACAGCAGAATGCGAGAGATGGAAGACAGTATCACAAGTGCTGAAGATACAATAAAGGAAATAGATTCACATCAGTCAAAGAAAACATTAAATCTAACAAAAAATATTCAGGAAATATGGGACACCATGAAAAGAACAAACCTAAGAATAATAGCGATAGAAGAAAAAGTAGAATTCCAGCTGAAAGACATAGAAAGTATATTCAACAAAACTATAGATGAAAACTTTTGCAACCTAAAGAAGGATTGCCTTATGAAGGTACAAGAAGCTTACAGAACACCAAATAAACTGGACCAAAAAAGAATGTCCCCTTTCATATAATAATCAAAACACAGAATATACAGAATAAAAAAAAGAATATTAAGAACTGCAAAGGAAAAAGGCCAAGTAACATATAAAGGCAGACTTATCAGAATTACACCTGACTTCTCAATAAAAACCAGAAGGTACTGCTCAAGCGTTATGCAGACATTAAGAGAGCACAGATGCCAGCCCAGACTACTATATGCAGCAAAACTTTCAATCACCATAGTCAGACAAAACAAGTTACATAATGACAGAACCAGATTTTACCAATATCTAATCACAAACCCAGCCCTACACAAAAATTATAAAGAAAACTCCAACCCAAGGAAGTTAACCACATCAATAAAAAACACAGACAACAGATGATCTCACAGCAGCAAATCCCAAAGAAGGGAAAGGCACACACAATAACATCACCAACAACAAAAACTAAAGTAATAGAAATTAGCAATCATTGCTCATATTGTCCCTTCATATAAGTGGACTCAACTCATTTATAAAAAGACACAGGTTAACAGATTGAATACGAAAACAGAATCCATCCTTCTGCTGAATACAAGAAACCCACCTCCAACTCAAAAGACAGACATCGCCTCAGAGTAAAGGGTTGAGAAAATATTTTCCAATAAAATGAACCTCAGAAAAATGTTGGTGTAGCTATACTAATATCTAACAAAATAGACTTCAAACTAAAAGCAATAAAAAGAGACAAAGAAACACTTTTCATATTAGTTACAGGAAAACCTATCAAGAGAAAATCTCAAAATTGAACATGAATGTCCCAAATACAAGGCCACTACTAAAGCTTTAATCACACATTAAACCCCATACACTCTTAGTGGAGATTTCAATATCTCACTCTCACCACTGGACAGGTCGGCTAGACAGAAACCTAAAAGAGAAATAAGGGAACTACCATATGTTATTATTCAAATGAACTTAACAGACATCTATAGAACATTCCATCAAAATATAAAAAGATGCACCTTCTTCTCAGCACCTCATGGAACCTTCTCAAAAATTGATCACATACTAGGTAACAAAGCAAACCTCAACAGATACAAAACCATTCTTATAACCCCATGTATCTAATCGGATCATAATGTCTTAAAATTAGAATTCAGCAGGAGTACTAGTTTCAGAAATTCCACAAACACATGGAAATTAAACAATGCTCACCTAAATCACCAATGAGTCCAAGAAAGAAATTAAAGTCCTATAATTCAAGGAAAACTACCACAGAATATACCCAAATTTATGGGACACAATATATTAAGTGTTAAGAGGAAAGTTCATAGCACTAAATGCCTACATAAAAGATTCTGTCAAAATCCCACCTTATAACTCCAAAACAAGAAGAAAACTACCCCAGGAGGAATAGATGGCAGGAAATAATCAAATTGAGAGCTGAAATCAACAAAATAGAAACAAAGAAAACAATTCAAATAATCAATGAGAAAAAGAGTTGATTATTTGAGAAAATCAACAAAATAGACAAACCTTTCCCCAAACTGACCAAAAGGCAGAAAGAGAATATCCAAATTAACAAAATGAGAAATGAAAAAGGGGGACATAACAAGAGAAATGGATGAAATCCAGAGAATCATCAGGGTCACACTATGAAAACCTGAACTCCTCAAAATTGGAAAACATAAAGGTAATGGACAAATATAGCTTAGCAAAATTAAATCAAGACCAGATAAGCAAGTTTATTTGACCTACAACTGATAAAAATAGAAAGAGTCATCAAAAGTCTCCTAACAAAAATCCGAGGACCAGATGGTTTCAGTGCAGAATTCACAAGATTTTCTAAGAAGAACTAATACCAATACTCCTCAAATTGTTCCATACAATAGAAACAGAAGGACAATTACCAAACTCTTTTTATTAAAGTATAATTACCCTGATACCCAAGCTATACAAAGATATTACTAAGGAAGAGAATTATAGACCAATCTTACTCATGAACATTTGTCCAAAAATACTCAATAAAATACTAGCAAACTGAATCCAAGAACACATAAGAGAAATTATCCACCATGACCAAGTAGGCTTCATCCCAGAGATGCAAGGATGGTTCTACATACAAAAATTTGTAAGGGTAATCCACTATATAAAGAAACTGAAAAATAAAAACCACATGATTATCTCATTAGATGCCAAAAATGCTTTCGACAAAATACTTCCCTTCATGATAAAGGTCTTGGAGAGAGGAGGGATACAAGGAACATACCTAAACATAATAAGGCAATACAGCAAGTCAAGAGACGATATCAAACTAAATGGAGAGAAACTCAAAATTATCCTATTGAAATCAGGAACAAGACATGGTTGTCCACTCTCTTCAAATTTATTCAATATAGTATTTGAATATCTACCTAGAGCAATAAGACAACAAAAGGAGATCAAGTGATACAAATTGGAAAAGAAGAAGTCAAACTCTCACTATTTGCTGATAATATGATAGTTTACATAAGTGAACTCAAAAATTCTTCCAAGGAACTTCTATAAATAATAAACACTTTCAGTAATGTAGCAGGATACAAGATTAACTAAAAAAATCAGTAGTTCTCTTTTACACAGATGATAAATGGGCTGAGAAAGAAATCAGAGAAATATCCTTCAAAGTAGCCACAAATAACATAAAATATCTTGAAGTAACTCTACCCAAACAATTGGAAGACCTATATGACAAGAACTTTAAATCTTTTAAGAAAGATATTGAAAACGATATCAGAAAATGGAAAGATCTCCCATAATCTTGAGTAGGTAGAATTAACATAATAAAACTGGCAATCTTACTAAAAAGCAATCTACTGATTCAATGCAATGCCCACCAAAATCCCAGAAAAATTCTTCGCAGACCTTAAAAGACAATTCTCAGCTTCCTATGGAAAAGCAAAAAAAAAAAAAAAAAAACAAAAAACAAAACAAAAAAAAACAAAACCCAGGATAACCAAAACAATCCTGTACAAGAAAGGAACTTCTGGAGGCATCACAATCCCTGACTTCAAAATCTACTATAGAGCTACAGTAATGAACACATCCTGGTATTGACATAAAAACAGACAGGGGACCAATGGAACCAAACTAAAAAACAGGATATCAATTCACACACCTACAAACACCTGCTTTTTGATGAAGAAGCAAAACGTATTGAATGGAAAAAATAAAGCATATACAACAAATTGTGCTAGCATAACTGGATATCAACATGTAGGAGAATGAAAATAGATCCATATCTATCACCATGCACAAAATCCATGTCCAAGTGCATCGTAGACTTCAACCTAAAACCAACCACACTGAACCTCATAGAAGAGGAAGTGGGAAATATACTTGAATGCATTGACACAGGAGAATACTTCCTAAATATAACCCTATTGGCACAGACACTGATATCATCAATTAATAAATGGGACCTCCTGAAACTGAGAAGCTTCTGTAAAGCAAAGAACTAGGTCAACAAAACAAAATGGCAGCCTACAGAATGTGAAAAGATCTTTACCAACCCCACATCAGATGAAGGATTGATCTCCAAAATATATGAAGAACTCAAGAAATTGGTCATCAAAAGAACAAATAAATCAATAAAAAAATGGAGTACAGATCTAAACAGAGAACTCTCAACAGATGATTCTAAAATGGCTGAAAGACACTTAAGGAAATGCTCAATCTTTAGCCATTAAAGAAATGCAAATCAAAACAACTCTGAGATTCTATCCTATACCTGTCAGAATGGCCAAGATAAAAAGCACTAATGACAACTTATGCTGGAGAGTATTGGGATAAGGGGAACACTCCTGAAATGCTTGTGGAGGTGCAAACAGGTACAGCTGCTTTGGATATCAGTATGGTGATTTCTTAGAAAGTTAGAAAACAACCTTCCTCAAGATCCAGTAATACCACTCTTGGGTATATACCCAAAGGATGCTCAATAATACCATAAGGATATGTGTTCAACTATGCTCATAGCAGTATTATTTTTTATAACCAGAACCTGGAAACAACTTAAATGCCCCTCAAACGAAGAATGAATAAAGAAAATGTGATACATTTACACAATGGAGTACTACACAGCAGAAAAAAATGATATCTTGAAATTTGCAGGCAAATGGATAGATCTAGAAAACATATTGAGTGTTGTAACTCAGACACAGAAAGACAACTATCATATGTACTCACTCATAAGTGGCTTTTAGATATAAAGCAAAGAAAAAACAGCCTACAATTCACAATCCCAGAGAACCTAGACAACAAGGAGGAGCCTAAGAGAGAAATACATGGCTTTAATATGCATGGGAAGTAGAAAAAGACAAGATATCCTGAGTAAATTGGGAGCATGGAGATCATGTGAGAGGGTAGAAGTGGAGTTGGGAGGAAGGGAGAGAAGCAGAGAAAAATATATAGCTCAAAAAAAAAACAATTAAAAAAGAAAGAAAAGAACTGATGTTCTTTCTTTCAGAACAATCATGTTCTGAGTTGGGTATATAAAAACATCTAAATGGATAAACTCCCCAGTTCTATGAAACATAAGGAATATTAACCATAAAATAATGAAGAAAACTATAGTTGTAATTCCATTAAAAATTATGAATATAATAATTATTTTCATCATCTGGAGGTTAGTAAAAGTGGTGTGGACAAGGTTGTGTGGATTGAACTAAACCAGGGAAAATGGGATGGGTAAGATCATTTCAATACAATTGAAAGTACATGTAAATGTCATCAATCAGAAAAAAGAAAAGCAAATGGACCAGAAGTTCAGTATCCTCAACCTAAATCAAGTGCATGGGATATGATTGCTGTAAAAATAAAATAAAAATAAAAGTTTGTTCTGGAGTTTCCAGTCCCTCTGTTTCAGCATTACAAGGTCTTATAAGAACTAAAGGCTGGTATTGTGTTGAAAATGTCCAGAGAATGAAATATAAAATAATATAATATAGATAGATAGATAGATAGATAGATGATAGATAGATAGATAGATAGATAGATAGATGGGTGATAAATGAGAGACTGAGCAGTAATTTCAGTGGCCAAACAGGAGGAAGATCCCACCTAAAAAACAGTGTTCAAAAAAATGACTAACCAGCAACAATTGAGCTCTTTATAATGACTAAGCATTAGTTTTCCTAAAGGGTGAACATAAGGAATTACTATGAAAGCCCTTCAGGAGACAGTCCATGGAAACTCCGGCCCTATCTTCCGGAGCTGTCATCCATACACCCTGACAGGCCCTGGGGAGCCAAGAGGGAAACTCTGCCTCCCTCTTCCAGGAATAACCCAGAGGCACCCCTTGATTAGAAGAGGTAATATTTAATCAAACAGCATGGCCATTCAGTCTAAACTAACTTCAAAACTAACAAATGTTTTTATTTTATCAGATATAACTTGCCACAAGGGAACCTTCCCAAAATTAAGATATAGAATGAACAAGTAATACAACTATACTAGAAGTTAGATGGGGAGAAGTTAGTAGATACAAATGAGCAGGAAAAAGGAGGGTTGTGACTGTGCTATATGAGAAAAAAATCAAGAAAGAATAACACAGAGAAATGTATGATCTTTGGATGTAGTATCCCAAATAAGGCAGAAAGAAAAGACAGACTACAAGCCAGAAATGTATGTTGTGGAAACACGGAGTCTCAAAGGAAGTCTAGTAAAAGTCAAGCAAGTTAGAACCTCATGGCAATGCAATGCTGGAATGAACAATAATTTGATTTCTGAGAAGACTGATTTATAAATATCATTGAAACCATCCTGAGTGAGGTAACTCAGACCCAGAAAGACAAACGCAGTATGTACTCACTCCTAAGTGAATATTAGACATAAAGCAAAGGACAAGCAGCCTGTAGTCCACGACCACAGAGAAGCTGGGGAACAAAGAGGACAATTCACAATCCCAGAGAACCTAGACAACAAGGAGGAGCCTAACAGAGACATACATGGATCCCCAAAGGAAGAAGAAATAGACAATATCGCCTGAGAAAATTGGAAGCATGTAGGTGGGGGAGAAAGAGGGTGAAAGGGGGAGGGGAGAAAAAAGGGGAGGGAAGAAGGAGAACATACATGTCTTATTGCATCTTGTTTCATCCTGTTTGGCTGTTGTCTCTTGGAGGCCTGTTCTTTTTCTGAAGAGGAAACAGAGGTGGGAGGGGATGTGGGGTTAGACTGAGAGGAGTGAAAGGAGAGGAAGCTGTGGTTTAGAAGTATTGTATGAGAGAAAAAATTATTTTCAATGAAAATAAAAATACATTTTAAAGTGGTTTGATAACATGTAGCACATGCATGAGTGGATCTCAATGTAATATATCTTTAAAATAACAAGAGCTATGAAATAATAAATGCAATGTGCTATAAAAGTCTGTATTTCAAATCCTATGCTTGATTGAATCCTGTATTTCAACACTATTGACATATGAGAGGGGGCCCTACCTTTGTGGTCAAAAGACAGAAAATCTAGGTCAAAGAAATTCAGTTTCCATTAAGCATGGATAAACAATAAAAGTTACGTTTTTGGCAATTACATCTTAACAAGAACTACAATATGTATCCATTTATCCTGAAATAATTGGAAAATTGAATTTTTTGGTTAATTGAACATCCTTGTTAATTGACATTTGTCAAATATATTATACATGGATTAGCAACATTCAAAGACCTAGAATAAAATTGCATGCCTTTGACAACTGAATTATAACCTAAGTATCTTCCTACCTAGATGATTCTGACTCATCAATTTTTACAAATGTTCAGACATTACACGATGTCATTGATTTAAATTAATCAACAGTCATTATGCTTGTATAATATGTAGGAGTAAAAGGCAAGACTAATAAAACAAAATTATTATTGACTCTTGAACAAAGACTGAACTGTAATTAAATAAAATTAAGGCAAACTGTAAAATACAGTTCTTTTTGTTAGTGATAATGATGTCTTAGATTAATGGAGCATGTTCTTATTGTTAATTAGTAGAATGATGTGTATCTACCTAGCACGATACATTTTTCTATGACAATTATCAACTCCCATATTAAATTCTATTGTATTTATAGTTTTTTTTACATATTACTTATTTGTAAATAATCAAGATAAGCTAATGAAAAAAGTAGAAATGTTGTATTTTGGTTCTAGAAATTATATAATAACAAACTGATCCAAAGAAGAATTTATTTTATTTATTTTTAATAATCATTATCAATTTGTTCAGAGTGACTATATGAAATATGTTTTGCACACTTTTATACTGACTGTAAAATCATAGGCTGTTCAATGCAGAAACTGTCAATGTGTGGCTTCTCTCTTCCACAAGATTTTGCCTTCTGTAATTTCAGCTTATTATTGTTAAAATCTGATCTGATATTTGTTCCAAGAAAAAATTTAGAAAAATATTCATAAGTTTAAAATTGCACACCATATAGTGCAATGAATCTGAAAAAGAGATATTTCTTTTAATTTAAACTTTGTTTTCATTTCTGTGCTGGTGTATGTTTGTATGTGAGTGTATGTATTAGAG
This sequence comes from Ondatra zibethicus, assembly GCA_004026605.1. Lineage (NCBI taxonomy): Eukaryota > Metazoa > Chordata > Mammalia > Rodentia > Cricetidae > Ondatra > Ondatra zibethicus. The sequence goes on along the minus strand of PVIU01005472.1, from coordinate 68,272 downwards.
AATGTGTGTGTGTATGTGTGTGTGCCAGGTGTGATGGAAGCCTGAGAAAGTCAACAGAGGCATTGGAGGCCCTGGAGAAGAAAATACAGACAGGTTTTTAGTCACCTGATATGAATGCTGATATGGGAACTAAAGGCTGGTCCTCTGAAAATGTAACAAACACCCTTAACTGCTGAGCTCCTTCTAAAGCACAGAAAACATTCTCACTTCACAGTATCCATGCAGAATACTGTATCTTTGCCTCCTCCCAGGACCTGGGGAGAGCATTTGTTCGCATAAAACTAGTATTAAGTACACTGCAGTTTATTCTATGCTGGTTTTTAATTAAGAGATTAATGGCTTTTAATCTCTTTGACTAGTTTATGAATTAAACTTTATTTATAAGAGTAAATACTATTTCAACATTCACATATCCACTGTGAATCTCTTTTTTATTTATTTTTTATTTTTTTTATTGAGCTATATATTTTCCCCACATATTAGGTTTAAATATGCCTGTAGGAACAGATATAATACAGATTCTTTGTTATGTAATGGGACTTTTTTCACTTTAGCAAATAAAATTCTTGAAACTCATTATTTCTTTTGATGGAGAGAAGTCTCACATAGTGTCACCATCAAAGGCAGGACACAAAGATCAGAACAATATCCATATACAACACTTATATATTGTTACTACTTAAGTAAACATGTCATCAATAAACAACAAATTAATACAGGTGAGGCCAGTTATTCCCTTAGAAAGTTCTAGACTTTTACATAAGTGTAACCATATTATACTATTATTTTTAAAGCTTGTTTCCTTCCCCTAACAAATTTACTTTGAGGTCCAACCACACATTACATACCAGTATATGTGTGAACACTTAATGTAATTATATTACTCAGCCATGATGTGCTAGGAAAATTTGTCTTTTCATATGCTACTTTGCTAACAGATACAGTTTTGTAGTTTTGTTCTTACACATATGTGAATTTCATGCATTTGTATCAATGGATTTTTCTCTCTTTAAAGCACATCAGTTTTCCTTACCTCTCTTGCTAAAGGACCCTTTCTTCGTCCAAACAGATGTTTTAGGTCCTTCACCTTTCATATTATATAAATAGATGTATGTATGCATGCATGTGTATATGTAAGCATCCATATAATGTGGATGTGTGCAATATTATGTGTGATGTATACATGCATGAATAATTCATTTATGTGTGTAAGTAGATATACATGTTTGCATGTACGACCGGTTGATAGATGCATAAGATAGATTCCATATCTGAGAGACAGGAGAAATCTGTATTTCTCTAGATGTAGTCTCTCTTTCTGTTTTTCCTCATTTTTTTCAGGCTTCTTATCATAATGTTATTTCTACTACCATATGATAGGAATACATCACTGTTTGTTTTTAAGTGTCTGGGTTATTCAGAGAGAGGGGAGAGAGAGAGAGAGAGAGAGAGAGAGAGAGAGTAATTTTTAATCATTCAGTTGTCAGAAACTTAGACTGATTCCCTATCATGGCAATGACAACACTCTAACACACAAAAAAAGAATTGATGGCATGCTGACACACACAGATTCAAGATGTTACATATCCAAGAACAATCTACCTGAGTCATATGGAATATTCCTCTATACTGATTTTGGTAGTGTTTGTACCAGCAATATATTATATTTCCTCTTTTCCACATCTTCATCAACATTTGTTGATTGTCTTCTAATGATAACCATTCTTAATAATATAGGATGAAACATCAGTCAGTGCGTCATACTTTTCTTGTATTTCCCTGTCTACTAGGAACTCTCCTTTTTTTCCATATATTTTGTCATTTTTATTTCTTATTTTGAGAAATTCTATTCATGTTTTCCATAAAAGTATTCATTGACTATCTGATTTTTCATGTATTCAACAAATTCATTGCTTGTTACATGTATACTTTCAAATATTTCACCCACTTTTTAGGTTGTTTCTTCATTTTCATGGATGTTCCTTTCCTCAAAATGGGTTTTTTATGCTCTCCTACTTCATAATTCTCAGAATTCTTTCCTGAGCTATTGTTGGCCTTTCCAGAAAGCCTTACCCTTGCCTGAATCTTTAAATCTTTGCCCTGTAATGTTACTCTGGCTGTTTCAGAATTTTAGACATTATGAAAATTTGATCTATTTGGTAAGATTTTTATGCAGAGTGAAAAACAAGAATCCAAATTTATTTTTTTACATTTATGAATGCCTAGAATTCCTAGCAGGTTTTTCTTGTTTGTTTTGTTAAAGATACCGCCTTTTCTCCATCATGAACTTTGACAATTTTGTCGAAAATCAGGTGGCCATGGCAGCATAGTTGCTGGCTCCTCTTTGCTTAATTCGTCTGGTTTTGTTCCAATAGCATCTGTGCTGCTTTGGTGATGTGTCTCTGTCATACAACTGCAGTTAGAAGTAGTTCTGACTCCAGTATTGCTCTTTATGATTCAGATGACATTGGCTTCTACATAAATTTCAGGAATTTTTAGAATTTGGTGAAAAATAAAATCATAATTTGGATAGGAGATTCCACTCAGTCTGTGGGCTGTTCTCTGTAGTGTAACCAATGTTTGAGCTTGGAGGCTTGCTCTTTTTCCCAGTGTCTTCTACGTTTTTCACTCCTCTCTCCTTTACACATTTCATTTTAGAGGTTTTCCATTTCCTTTACTGTATCTATCCATAATTTGATTTTATTTGAGAGATATCATCATTGGAATTCTTTTCCTCATCATTTTTTGACATGTCCTTTTAGTATATACTAAAGCTTCTAGTTTTCATATGTTAATTTTTTTAAACCTGCTCATTTGTCAAAGATGTTTTCACACTTAAGAATTCTCTGATAAAATCTTTTAAACACAGGATTGTATCTTCTGTAAATAGAGGTACCACGACTTTTTCCTTTCCTGTTATTTCTTTATTTCATTTCCTTTTCATATTTCTGTAACTAAAACACAAAGAACTTCATTAACTAAGGTTTTAAACGCTGGGTAACCTCGTCTTGTTCCTGTTTTCATTTCCCCTGCAGTGTAATGCTGTCTGTCTATATAGGTTTTTCACAAGTTTTGTATTGGGACATAGTCCATCTGTTCCTAGCTTCTTTAGGACTTTTACATTAAAGGGTATATACCTTTGTTTCAAAATATCTTCAACTATTAATATGACTATGTGGTTTGCAAATTTGAGTCTACATCTGTACTTTATTACATGGGTTGCTTTGCAGGCTATTTTTGTATGCCTTGAGTGAAACATAACTGAAATACAAATTCTGTTGATCTTTCAACAGAAACTGTAGTTTCAGGTTTTCAACCCCACTGACAGTCAATAGTTTGCTCCAGAGACTGGGCTACCTCTGACCTTGAGCTCAGGGCAATCAGAATTCATCATTATCCTTAAATGAGAGAATCCCCTTCTAGGTACCAAGGGCATGGATTTTGCACACTGTACACTATATTGCAACTGGTTTTCTTCCCATGACCACATCACATCCATCTTTGCCCTTCTGCTACCTAGAATTGACACTAAGGGATTCTTTCTTCTTAGGGTGGTGGCACATTGACTCCAGACTCTGAATAGTGATTCTTCTTTTTCATTCTCCAGGGTATTTCCATATTGAACAATTGATTCCCTACTAAGACCACTGTTTTTATTGCTCACAAGAAATACTTGAGTTACAGGCATAATAAAATGGGCTTCCTTTTGACTACTTACCAACTAAACATGAAGAGTGATCATTTTACCAAAACCTCCAACTGAATTTGAGAGATTGGAAAACACTCTTCTTGCTTATGAGTTGAACTATGAGCCTCTTTACACCCAAATTCCCTACTCACCTTCTAAATGGAGCCTCTGCTTCTCCCCAACAGTTGCTCTGATGCTGTAGCTGAAGCTGTATTACTGTTCTCTCATATTGTCTGTGCCACCCTTCTGTTTGTCCTTATTTTCCTTAAGATCCTTATGATGCCCAGCATTCTCCAACTCCTCTTAGAGAAAGAATATCTATGCCCCATTATTCTGACTCTTCCCGGTCTCTGAGGTGCAGAGGTTTCTAATCCATTATTTTATCATTAACCATGAACTGCTAATTAAAACCAACTCGAAACTTTCCTATTCACATCACTACATTTTAAAGACTGATATTTAATCCCAAACTACTGAAATAGTATGGAGGGAGTTGAGTTGCATCCTTTTACCCAATATGGACTCAAATACTGGATTACATAATGCATTTGCTGACAGATCTTCCTCCTTCTTGATAGGCATAAGGTGATATCTGTAACTCCAACTGAATGGTTTTCATACTGAAGTTCTCCAACGAGTACCTTCACACTCTTCTCATCACTCCACTCCTAGAATATCTTCAGAAAAGACAGTGGCCCTCTTAGAGGAAGTCTGTTGTTGTGCTTTCCTTTTCCTCTTAAATAAACTTTGTGGGCATCAAAAAACATAATTATAAAGTTGAGCCTAAATTTGTCATGCTTTTAGTGTGCTCACAGTTAACTTACGAAGCTTTGTTGTAACAGCACTAAAAGGTAACCATTTATGTTTCACTAAAAAGAAGCCTTCTGAGGCAGTGTGTAGGAATTTCAATATAGAGGATGCAGGGATCTGTGTTTCTTAGCTGACACATGAATTTGATTGCAAAGCAATGTGCCCTTGTCGCCTCAGCCCTGGAACTGGTGGTCCTTTGATCCTTTACACTCTTGGGATAACTTTTGACAGAGCAACCCTGTCTTGTCACTGCTCTAAAGCTTTCTCCCACCACTAACAATCTCATACGATCTATGGATAAAACTCAAAGTGAACTTGCGAGATGTAAAGTCTTCTCCAGGCTTTACAATGTCTCTGAGTAATTTTCAGCGTCAACACTATCACCTCTTCCTTTGCTCTCCTAAGTCTGGCCCTTATTTCCTAAAATGCATAAACCTTTACTCCTTTGTTCCTCCTATTGAATTATTAATTTGTGTGTTTCAGCTTAGTTTTGTTCCAGAGGTCTGTGGCTATCGTTAAAATAAGGCTCTTGTCTATCCTGTCCTATTTATCTGAATATTAATTTTCTTCAGAACACAATTTTTATGTATACTCATTTTTAAGTTATGCTTCAGTATTGCAGTGCACTTCTTACTACAACATGAGACCATAAAACAACTATTATATGAAAAATTAATTTCTTGTTGTTAATATTATTATATAACTTTAATTATTTAGCTACTGTTTAATCATTTTTGGAAAAGTGTCCATCAAGAAGGTTGGAAAGATGGCTCAATATCTAAAAGTACTTATTACCTCATCGAGAGAATCTAAAGTCAGATCCTAACATCTGTGTTATGCAGATTACAACCATCTGTAATTTCATCTCCAGGGCTTCTGAAGACCTATTCTGCCCTCTATGGGCATTGGCACACACAAGGCATTCATTCAAATGAAAAACAGCTAAATATACATAAATAAATATAAATGAACTCTTTTTAAAAACATTGCTGTCAAATGTAGGCATTTATTAATTTTTTAAACATAGTACCCAATTATTCTGATAAATTAAACGTATAATATAGAAAACATGTTCATAATTATGTTCCTAATATCAAATCAATTCCATTTCCATAATTCAGTACTTGGTGTATAGTTGTAAATAAATAGCGCAAAAGTCTGCACAAATGTTATGCAGTCATATGTATCGTTCCCACAAGAGTGATTTACATGTTAGTATTTACTTTATTGATTTAAAATTTACCATTAGTTTAATTTCTGAAAGTTTTATTTAATCATTTATTTATATGTGTGTCAATTCAGTATGAGTGTGTTATGTGTGTATCGACAAAGGAGGAAGAGAGCTTAGGATACCCAGGTGCTGCTGTTACAGTGAACTACCTGGCATGGGTGCCAGAAACGAATCTGCTGTTCGCAAGATCACTATATTCTTTTTTCGAAGGAGTCATCTCTCCATCCCCTACATTTAAGTTCCTCATTTTTTTCTGATACACCAATAAGCCTGCTCCAAGAATCCCACACCACTCACAAGAACATTACCACTGCTATCCTGATCAGATCTGAGAAAGTTCTCTCAATCCAACAAAAGACTGACACTGAAAATTTCACATCATTGTTCTTCAGAGCTCTGTGCATTTAAAGTGTGATCCATCCTTGTGTTGTAGTAAGAAATGCAATGCAATATTTTTGGTCATGTTTGTTTCAACAATTACTTACGTACAAATTACATTCTCAACTAGACCATGATATATACTAATTTATTTTCAGTAGGATTGCTAATGCCACAAATAATAAGCTACTAATGTTAGTTATCACTCCGCTACGAAAATGATCATTTTTCCACATTGCAATCAAATGAATCATAAAAATTAAACCTTTAGTTAAACTTATTTATATTTGTATGGCTACCACTTTTTAGTTCTTGGTTAACACTTAATATGAAAGTCATAGACAGTATGCTATTAGAATAATGTATTGTAACTCTGTTACCCGCAATATTGTGGATATTTATTTTGAATAAGTTTTAATTTCTTCTGTTTTCAAACTTTTTTTAGAATAATTGGATTGTAAGCATACACATAATTTGGAAGAGGGAAATTTCTCTTTACTTAAATTTTTTTGTATCTTGGTTTTATTGGAATATTTTAAAGTTTATTCCAGTCTTTGTCTTTGAGGTGTATTCAATTTTCACTAGCTTTCAATTACCTTATAATATATAGCGTTCCTGTACTGTGAAATTTTACTGTGAAAATATAACGAGATAAGTGGAGACCAGTGGGACTGTCTCTGCTGACAAAGGTTCTCTCTTTATCCATACTATTCAGTCTTTTCTCCTGTCACTTGAAGCACAGTCCCTGAGGCATAGTCAATGCCTCAACCTTAGCCCCTAGAAGCTGACACAAAATAGTGCCTAGTGTCTAGCATCCAAAACCCTAACCCTCAGATAAATATGTCCTCCCACAAAGTGGCAAAATTTGAAGATGTCACAGAACTTGCTCTGTGTTCCAGTCAACACATGCACATGAGGCTCAGAACTTTCACTGCGTTAGAGACAATAGTGTGGTAATTTCCACAAAGGTAGTTGACAGAGGTAGGATTTATATGGATCAAATTTCCACTTCTAATTTATTTATTTATGTGTATTTCTTCATATCCTTCAAAACTGAACTTCTGCTCATGTGCCTTAGTGCCTTACTATTCCTTTTCAACCCTTCAAATTGCGTATTCATACAGAAACCCAGTTGTCACTTCATATTCAGCTTTCTTCTTACAATATTATATTTCTAATTAAACTCCTATATGCCCTCCAGTAACTGACTTTGTTTCTGAGAAAATAGTTTTAATTTTCTCTGAGAAGGCATCCTGGGTGTGGAAATTTCTAAGCTTCTTTTCAAGGTCTGAGAGATATGGCAGTTAATTTACTCTTTGAGTCTTATTTCCTCATAAAGCTTCCTTCCTTGCCAATGCAGAATATTTAGACTCATTATGGCTGTGACTCCTCATTTACTTCCAGTGTCTCCAGGTTTGATGCTTTCTTCTGAGCACCATATCATCAGGAATGATGGTCTGTCATATTGCCAGGAACCAGGGAGTGTCAGGTACATGAGCTAGAACTCAGAACTACTGTGCCTGTGTTGAACACTGACTACTTTGCCCTCAGTTTTATAGGCTGCTCAGTCTTCATCAACTAGTTTATAGAATCTTTCATTTCTTATTCTTTATTTTGTATAGTTCCCATTATTTTCTTAAGGGGTGTTTATGAAAATCAGTTGAAGAAATTAACTTATATAAAATTCAAGGAATAGTCTATATCTATCAACCCTGGGATAATGGGCTCTTTACCAATGTGGGATTTTTAGTGTCTCTGGTACTCTTCAAATTAATTTTGTATATTTGGTCCTTCTTTCTTTACTCTGGGTTGCTTAATTTTTGACACCTAAAGATTTCTTATAAGATAAAGGTAGTTGATTTTTAAGAAGATATTTATGTGCTTTTAAAAAAGTAGAAAATCAGCCCAAGTTCACTTTTTGTGAGCCACAGTACTCCATGGGATCACATGATCTGAACAGAATTTCTGATGCTCAAAACCTCTTCACAATGGCTCTTTTGAGTCTTAGCTGCATTTGACTTGTTTAGAAAACTTTTACCAATTCAATTTTTGTGAATTACATACACATTTATATTTTTTCTATCCCTCTTATTCCCATTTCAACTCCTCCCATGTCTCCAATACTCCTCCTCGAATCCATGACCCCTTCTATACTTCTGGTTGTAACACGCACACACACATACCACTGAATCCATTTAACCTATAAGTGGGCTTATCCCTAGAGAAAACTCTCTCTATATCAGCATTCATTGATTTTTGGATGCAATTCCTCTAGTGATGTATTCTTACGAAACTGTCCATGTTAACATTGGCATGTCAGCTGGCTTGGTTATTATGCAGGCTGTATGTAGGCAACGGAATTATTAAAATCTCATGGGTGAGCATCCTTGTCATATCTTCAAGACACTATTTTACAGCAGGCATTCTAGTCCATTGTCTCTCTCGTATTTTTTGATCACATCTTCTGAGACATTCCATGAGCCTTAGTAACATTTTGAGACAATTCTCTTTTCCTTAATATTGTTGTGTATTACACTATAAAACAATGTATTCTTTTTACAAAAATGTTGACAAAGTAATAAAGACAAGAGCCAAGACCTTTGCAGGCTATATCATAGCTTTGTATGCTATAGTCATCAACTACCAGCAATACATTCCAGCCTTCAATGAACTGTTTCTCTACTTCTTAAATATATCAAAAGACCACTAGATACATACAGAAAAATCAAATATATACTTAGTGTAAATTAACATATTAAATTAGAAATATATAATAAATAGGGATGTGATCTTGAAAAGTCCTCCCCGAGATTTGTCCTGGAATCCTAGCTCTCAGGGTTATCGCTTTAGGCAGCACTGTACAAAACAAGAATAATGTGTTCGTTTTTCGTTATTGAGCCAGGAATTTGCAGAAAAGGTCAAGGCTTCGTTTATTTTGAAAAGTAGAGCTGGGCCAGCTGGACAGGCTACTCACACTTTACTTTTCTGGGTGCAGAACAGGTTTCTGCCTTTACCACACAGTGTGTGTATTTTAAACAGAATTATATTGGTACCAGGGCAAAGTGTAACTTGGCTACATATAAATAAGCTAACACTTCCTTCTAAATATAAATGAACAGTTTCATTTGTTTGTTTCTTACAATGACCCAGGTTTCCAAATCAAAGTCTGGAGCTACTGGAATTTCTACTCCAATAGGTAAAGTCACTATGCACATACATATACAATTACCCTTTTTAAAGTGCTGAACAATTAAAAAAGAAAACTTAGGGAGTTTGCTAATTTCAAGTTTTTGAAGTTGGGGTGTCATCGATCAGTATTATTTGTTGCTTGTATTTTTATTATTATTAAAATTAGTTACCAGAAAAATCACAACTAGTCAAAATGCAGAGATCATCTGATGGTGGGCTGGCCAATTTAAACTGATACATCTGCATATAACACAATCACTACACACAAAGCTCTGAGAAGATCCAGGGAACCATTGATATATAGGATTTGGAAAAATAAAAATGAAGTGAAATATTAAATAACATTCATTTTTATTCTGATGGAAATTCTTATCCTATCCCTTGGGGAAAGGAATACTGAAGACACAACAGACTACTAAAGAAGAAGGGTTCCCATTATATTAGTGTTTATCAACCTTTCTAAAGCTATGACCCTTTAATGCAGTTCCTCAGGTTGTGATGATTCCAACCATGACATTATTTTCATTGATACTTCATAAATATAATTTTTCTAAAGTAATGAATCATAATGTAAATATCTGTATTTCCTGATGGTCTTAGGAGATTCCTGTGAAAGGGTCATTTTACCCCAAAGTGCTTGTGAGTCATAGTTTGAGATACTGTCTTAGAGGAAGATGAAAGAAACCCTGAGACAATAGATCTCAAGTGTAATAAAGGTCAGAATAACAAGAAAAAAAAACAGAAACATAAAATTAATCAGATGTATAGATAAGAAAAAGTAAAAATAATACTAATAATATCCAAATGATAATTTTAAAATTTAACTGAGGAATCAAAATATTTCATAGTACTAAATTAAATTGTTATAAAGTGTAAATTCTGTTTGAGATTTATGTTCCTGGTGTTTGAAACTCTGGACAATGCCAATGGTATTTTGTTAACTCTAAAAGCACGTTTTCTTTGCTTTATGTTTTAAGAGAAAGGGCCATATCACACCAGGGACTCTAAAAGAACATTTTAATCAAACATTTCACAGTATTTTATTTTTATATTCCTTACATGGCAATATTAGCAGCAATCATGTTCACGAAATTTTTTGTTTATAATAAGAAAACCTATGGTGTGAATATAACACATTTGGGTAAAGTACAAAATTTGAGTATTTCATTTGCATCCTCAGAGCCCAGGTTTGAGCAAAATGCTACATTACTGTGCAATCCTAGGTAAGAAGTTCTGCCAAATGAATCCTCAGAAGCTAGTGGCTTAGCTACACTGGTATATACAGGCAAAACAGCAGAGAGACCCTGCCTCAAGGAATGCAGAATGTGAGGACCAACATCTTAGTTTGGCCTGACCTCTTCATACATGCTATGTCACATATGTATCTGTACTCACACTGAAGAACACATGTACAGACAAACACACATGAACACTTATCACATTTATCATATAATACACACAAAAAATAAATGGAATTATAATTGGAAAAAAAATTGCAGCTAAAAATTGCCTATTACGTTGACTGTTCAAACCATACTTTGTTGCTTCAATTACACATTATAGTTGTCACAAGATTGGACAACTAAGTATGATCATGCAGCAGTATAACTCAAGATTTCTCTTAATGTCATGGGTGATAGTCAAACAGCTACTTTTGAATATAACTTTTCTTATTTCCTAATGTAACATCCCTGGTCTGATTCATACCCATGGAATCACAGAAAGTACTCCTACCAGATACAAATTTCAGTGTACTCATAGCGATGACCTACACAGCACAAGGATCCATGACACATAGCTGTTCTCCTTCCATGGTCCTTTTACATGTCTGAGTCTTTTTAAAGAATTTAATTCATAAAAAATGAGACATAAGCCATGTATTGATTTTTTATTCTTCTCTCAAACAATATATATTGACGGCAGTCTCCCCTCCCTCTAGTTCTCCAAACCCTCCCCATTTCCCCTTCTCCCAGGTCCACTGCTCTTCCATTTACATTCAGAAAAGAGCAGGATATCAATGAACCTACCAAGGATATCAAAAAATACAGCATAACAAGATGCAATAAAACTAGGCACAAACTTTCATATCAAAGCTGGATGAGACAACCCAGTAGGAAGAAAAGGGTCTCAAGAGCAGATAAAAGAGTCAGAGACACCTTCATTCTCACTGTTAGGGGTACCAAAAGAACACCAAACTAAACAACCACAATGTACAGGCAGAACCCAGCTCTGGATCCTGCTATCTGTCCCCTCCTCTTCTGTGGGGTCTCCTGACCTCTGAGTAGAGAGACCCAATGCAGACCTCAAAATTAGACTCTTTCTCTGCATATTGTCTTGGTGTGGGTATCTGTATCTGCTCACATCTGATACTGGAGGAAACCTCTGTTAAAGACTGGATAATGGATCGATTTATGCGCATAGCAGAACATCATTAGGGATCATTTCATTGATTTTTTTTTCCAGTTATTTTTGGTGTCTGGGCCACCCAACTTCTTTTGTTGTTGTTGTTGTTGTTTGGGTAAAAGGAAGTAAATGTTTTAATTCAGAAAAATGTTTTACAACTTAGTTGATTGTTCTCTATCCATTGCATCTTTTGGGTTTTCTCTAAGACTTTATGTGGATATATTTCTTATCTCTTTCATATAACAACCACACTTTTAACATGTTTGCTTACACATTTATATTTAGTTGAATTTTTTATTAGATTTGTAAAAAAAAATACCAATCCAAATTCCCACTTCCTCTTCTCTCATTCTCTACACACACACACACAAACCCCACCCTCCTCTAATCCTAAGAGAGGGTAAGGCACTTTGCTTTGTTTTCAAAAACAAGGCCTTCCCTACTACATCTAGGTTGAACAAGGTATACATCCAAAGAGAAAAGGATCCCAAAAGACCAGTACATGCAGTAGAGATAAATCCCAGTGACACCGCCTGCCAGTGGCCCCTCAGACTGCCCAGTCATACAACTGTCAGCCACATTCAGAGGGACTAGTTTGGTCCTTTGCTTGTCACTTCCCAGTCCAGCTGGAGTTGGTGAGCTCCTATTAGCTCAGGTAAACTGTTTCAGTGGATAAACCCTTCATGGTCTTGACCTCTTTGCTCATATTCTTACTTCTTTTACTCTTCAACTGGACCTTGGGAGCTCAGTCCAGTGCTCCAATGTGGAACTCTGCCTCTGCTTCCATCTATTGTTGGATGAAAGTTCTATGGTGATATTTAAGATAATCATCAGTCTGAATACAGGAAAAGGCCAGTTCGGGCACCCTCTCATCTATTGCATAGGGTCTTAGCTGGGGTCATCTTTGTGGAGTCCTAGGATTTTTTTTCGAGAGCCAGGTTTCTTGCTAACCCCATAATGGCTCCCTCAATCAAGATATCCTTTCCTTCCTCTCATCCCTGTCCTTCCTCCATCTCAACTATCCCATTCCCTCAAGCTCTCCTCAACCCTCCCATTCTCTCTTCCTCTTCCCCTTCTCCCCTTCCTTCTACCCCTCACCCTCATTTTGCCAATTTTGTCAGGCAATTCTTCTCTCTTTCCAATATCCAGGTGGGTCTATATATGTTTTTCTTTGGGTTCACCTTATTACTTAGTTTCTCTAGGATCATGAACCATAGTCTCAGTGTCCTTTGTTTATAGCTAAAATCCACTTATGTGTGAGTACATACCATATTAATTTTGGGGGGTCTGGGTTACATCACTCAGGATAGTGTTTTCGAATGCCATCCATTTGCATGCAAAATTCAAGACGTCATCCAACTTCTGGTTCTGGCCACCCAGTCAATATCAGGTATTGGCTCCTTCTCATGGCATGGGCCTCAAGTTAGCCAGCCATTGGTTGATTTCTCCCAACTTTGTCCCAGCATATCTTGCAGGCAGAGCAGGTTGTGGGTCATAGATTTTGTGATTGGGTTGATATATCAATCCCACCACTAGAAGTCTTGACTAGTTTCAGAATACAGAAGATGATAAGTCCAGGCTTTATATCCTCCATTACTACCTAAGATTACTCTTACAAGTATCAAGAAACTTCCACTACACTAGGTTTCCACATTGCCCTCACCTCAGACACCTCCAATTTCAGTCATCTCTCCCCATACTCTCCTTCTTTCTTCGTCTCCCCAACCTGATCCCTCCTGTTCCCATCTTTACTCATTCCCAGTCCACTGGCAAAATCTATTCTATTTTCCCTTCCTAAGGCAAGTTATGCATCCTCCTTAGAGTCCTCTTGGTAACTTTTCCTCTCTGTGTTGATTTTTATAAAGAGTATGGAAAAGCGATAAAGTATCATTAATTATAACATATTTCCTGGATATATATGTCAAATCACAAAGAAAAATACCTCACATACCTGTAATCAGACGTTTTTCTCCTACCCAACTATCCCCAGATACCTGGTGGCTGCTCTCCAAATAATTGATTCAGAGGCTTAACTTTACTTATAATTGCTCAGTCAATAACTCTGGTTTGTTACTTGATAACTCTTATATTAATCCATATTTCTACTCATGCTTTGCCATGTAGTGGTCCCTTTATGAGAATGGCACACTCATCTGCTGTTTCCTATGTGGCTGGCTGACAACTTCCAACTCCGCCCTTCTCATTCCCATCATCCTCAGTTTGGTCACCCTGTCTATACTTCATGCCTGACTTCTGGGCAATCAGAGCTTTATTAAACCAATTTGAGTAACAAATCTTTAAAATGTACGTAAGGATTATTCCACAGCACGTCCCTAATATGTTAAAATGTTCAATTTAACAATATTTATAAGAGCATAATCATTTCAATGCATTGTCAAGAAAAATCAGATATATAGTATGCATCTTTTGACATATTATAATAGTTTTGGCATTTATGTATTTTCAACTACTGAACAGGACTGGAATTATGTCAAAGTTGTAGAGTTCTTACTAGACAAATCACTTGGACTTATACCAAAGACCACTCACCACTATAGAAATTACACAATTATTAGCACTCTACTATATACCTAGTTATTTATTGGTATGATTGAACTCATAATGGAAGGGCCCCTTCCTCAGAAAAGAGCTTTTAAAACCAATAACTGAAACCACAGGTTTCTGATTATAGGTAAAATGAATCATATGTGATGTATATCTCTGCTCCTGGGTATAGACATGACATTCTGAAGTACCTGTAAGGTAATTAACAGATAGATAATCATTATAAGATGAATGTCTAGAAAGTCTCTCTGAAACAAGCAAGGGCATATTACTGCCCCTCAATGAGAGAAGTCAAATAGACCTGTCAATCACCTGAACATGAAAACATTTTTTCCTGAAGATCTGTCTGCCCTCTAGGCTTCAGAAGTATCAGTGATCTAAAGTGTAGCTTGGCCCATTGGTCTGCATTCAGCCTGAGAATGTGTTATGTTCCACTTGTCCTATCTTTCTCAATGTGGTTTGTACGGAGTTTGAGTTCTGTCCTCAGAGATTCTGAAGATGGTAAACCCAAAAAAGATCTTGATGACAATTCTATATGTAAGTGACACATTTATGTCTGTGTCACATGTCTGCGTACCTAAGTGTGAACCAAATATTCAACGTCTCATTTTTCTTATTAAATTTAATATAAAAATTTCAACTTGAGTATTAGATCATTTTCAACTATTTATTTAACTTTATTTTGCTGTTGGAGTTTGTAGCATGGTGCATTGTTTGCTAAGTACTTTCTCACCTCTGAGTAACAGAACTTAGACCAATTTTCTTACTCGGAAAGATTTGATTTATTATTAACCTATTAATTAACTGCCTACATGGTTTTTAGATGATAAGTTTAATTAGTCTGATAAGCATATTGTGTTGGCATATTTTGGCATATTGGTTATTTCAGAGAGAAATATTTTCCATTTTTAATCTACTATTAATTCTGATAAGTGTAAACATTATAAAAATATAAACATTTAATAAGTATAAATGATACCAATACATTCTGTAATACAAACACATGTAATGAAAACTATTTTTGCTCCAGAAAATTCCTTTTTATTTAAAATATAAAAATAGTCTGTGCCATAACTAGATATTTTTCCAAACTATTTAACATATATTTGGATATATGTTATATAACAGTTAATATAACTGTCTTGCTGTAAAGAAAATATCCCTGTTAGGAAAAATGCATATTAATTATGAACTAGGAATTAAAATGTATATCATAATCCATGTTCTAGTCTTCATCATACAAGACATATATGCACAGATTTCACAGCCATTCTATATGAAATGTTTGCTTTATAAGAGGGAAGAGGAATGAAATATGTTGCAATAATTATTTAAATTCTGTTACTGATATTTGAGCTTTAAAAAAGACAAAGGCACCGGTGCCTCACAACTTTCATTTTTTTTTGTAAAAGGAAAACTTCTGGATACATTCTACATTTAAATTTAATATTATATCATCTCAAAATACTCATTGCTTTCCTGACTAGATAGACACTTTGTATCTTTGGTCAGATACAATTTAGTGATGTAAATCAATTCATGATTATGACTTCAACATCTTTCAGAGAATAATGAATCCATAAAGCAAAACAAACAAACAGATTCCATTAAAATAAACAAGAGTCAGAATCAAGGATGAGTGTTTGGGGAGGTGAGGTGACAAAGGAGAGAAAGTTTGGTTAGGGAAGTAGAAACATTAATGGGTATCTCTCTGATTTTAGTAAACTCCATGAACGCCACCATTAGCTCACCCAGAACACATCTGTATAATGAGGAAAACCAACAACCCTCTTAATGACAGGTAAGGGAAATGCATTTTCTTCCAAAACAAGAAGCATGGGCAACATCACTCAGATTTGACTCAGGAGAGCACCAATCTCTATTTGTGTAGAAATTTGGCCTGAGCATTTGGAAACTTTTTAACTCAGTTTGGCTGTGAGTAACATATAACTCAAAATACTAGTGCATTAGCCAAGATTGGAGTCTATTGCTTTCGCACATAAGCATTTTAAAAAGAAAATCCAGGACTGTAATGGAGTGTTTTCTCTATATAATCTTTGGATGCTGAATGTACTTCTCTAATGCTGCTTACAGACTCCCTAGATTCTCAGGATGATGTCATAGTGAAAGATGGATGATTAGACTCCAATTATTGTCTTCGCATTCAAGATAGAAGAAAGTTAGAAGAGAGGGATAAGAGCAAACAGGAGCCCTTTTGCTTTCTAGAAGGTTTAGGGAAACAAAATAACAGATATTTTCTGATGATGACATATCACACAAGGTATCCTTGGCTAAAAAAACTACTATTAGATAGGGTATACCCAAACAGACTCACTTTGCAAGCCTCACTTGTGAAGCAGTCTAAGTGTCCTAGGAAAGACTACACACAGAAAACAATCAGTTGCCATATTAAAAGATAAAATTCTTGCATTTGAGGCCCATGTGCATAGGATTCCACTTAATAAGAGAAAGTGGAACTGATCACTGATACCATATATTATGAACAATAAAAAGCCTTGAGAATTACAGAATACCCCATTGGATAAATGTACCACATTTCAGTTGAGTGGCACCTGGGTTGTTTCCAGGTTCTAGCTATGACAAATAATGCTTCTATAATCATAATTGAGCAAATGTCTTTGTGGTATAATTGTGCATCCTTTAGGTATATACCCAATATACCCAATAGTGGTATTGGTGGGTCTTGAGATAGGTTGATTCCCAATTTTCTGAGAAATTGCCATGCTTATTTCCAGTGTGGCTGTACAAGTTTGCAGTTCCTCTTACTCTGCATCCTCTCCAGCATAAGCTGTTATTAGTGCTTTTGATCTTAGCTATTCTGACAGGGGTAAGATGGCATGTCAAAGGCATTTTGATTTGCATTTCCATGATGGCTAAGGATGCTGATAAATTCCTTAAGCACCTTTCAATAATTTGAGATTCTTCTGTTGAGAATTCTGTTTAGAAGAAATATCATGCAGGCTGGAACCATTATGGGGTTAGGGAGAAACCAGTTGCTAGGGAATCACCTAGGAATCCACAAGGATGCCCCCAGCTAAGACTCAGAGGGTGCTTAAACTATTCTTTCCCTATAGTCAATAATGAGTACCATATTTGTCATCATAGAACCTACATTCAATAATGGATGAAATGAATAATAAGACTTCAAATTAAAATAATAACGTCTTTAAAAAAATGTGCAGCAAATGAGGACCTCAAAATGTAAACAATATATAGGTACTTGATCAGAGGTAAATGCGTAGTGCAATATGACAAATAAATACTGAAATTGCATCAAGATACAAAATAGCTCCAGCAGAGGTAGAAATATGCATGCATACAATATGACAAAATAATTTTTGCATAGATACACAAATTTTGTAAACAGAAATAGCATATTCAATATAGCAAATATAATTAGAATTTGTATCAATATACAAGAGTCTATGCCAATGCAAATTGTCTATAAATAATAGCTCACAAGTATTCTCATACTTACTTACTCTTTTTATTAGTGTGAGTAAGCTAACACTAATCTACTTATTATCGCACACAATCGCTTTTTGTTTTTAGAAAGAGATCCCTGAGCCTACTTAATTTTCACCCCTAAACCTATAACACTTATAACAAACCCCAATAGATGTCCCCTAACCCTGAGGACAAATTTGGTTGGGAGAGGAGATACATCCTTTAGAACTACTTTATTTGTCATGGGAGCGATCTTATTTCTATAGGATCCTGTAAAAATTAAATTGATGGTTAAATAAATACACATAGGCTTGGGAACAATAAGAAAGAATATAAACAGTTAAAAATTAAAACAAAGTCTTTAAAGAGACAATAAAAGTAGTATAAAAGAATACAGACAGATATAGATTAAAGGAGTAAAAGTAATTTTTTAAAAAGCCATGTAAAGATGAAAAATACACAGAGAGTCTGGATTAGGTATAATATTGTGTTTTCTTAAAAATTTTTCACTGCAGAGAGACATTTGTTTGTGGGGGCTGTTAAGCTAAACCAACATATATATTTTAAAGATATCATGACTGCAAATTTTGAGTTTAAAGATATGTTGCTTTGGAAAAAAAGTTCTGCTTTTGCTTCCACAGAAAAAGAGAACTTGTGAGTTCCTTCCAGCATAATATGGTTTGATCAAACAAGAGCCCCTGAAGTGATGGCCTAGGTGTTCCAGCATCCACAACAGCTTCAGAACAGATGGCTAAGATGGACTAACCACACAGGATTCCCCATGAAAGACCTGATTAACAGCACTCTCGATGAGCAGGAAGTGGTCTAAAATACTATGCCCAAATTCCCAAATATTGTTTATAAATTATTGTTTTCATTTAAAGGGGTTAATTGTAAGTGATTAATGGTTATAGTCAATTTCTATTAAAAAAATAAGGAGGATATGATATAGAGATGAATATTTTGCATTGGTATGGATCTTGTTCTTTGGTATGAGTTTACGATCAATGTTGTTACATTGTGTTTATGTATTCCTGCTTTTGTTTAAGATATTATGTTTGTGCACTTCATCTAATAATGTAATGTATACTTAAGAAATACAGATTAATAGATTGTCATCTATAATATTCAAACTTGTAATCATGTTAATTAGCTTTTCTAGATGTACAGAAATATATTTTAGATGGATACGTATTCTTCAACCTTTTCAAAGAATATGACATTTAAAATGTTTTAAGAATTTAGACTTTTCTCAAGAGTGAGATGTGTCTGTTTCTGGTAGCAACAATTACTTCAGAAGAGTTGATGGGCATTGAAGAAACTTGTTATAGAATTTGCCTTCAATCCAGGCAGTGGTGGCACACACATTTAATCCCACCATTCGGGAACCTAGCCGTTTGGGCAAGAAACTGCATTTTGCCTGGACTCCTTTATGGTATGCTGTATGAACTGTACATGCAGGATCCACAGAAAAGTGACTGCTGAACTTTCCAAAAGACAAGATGGTCCTTCAGGATTCCTGCATCACAGAAAAATCTGCCAGGAATTCTGCAGGACACAGAATAAAGCAACTGATGAAATTTGCCATTAAAAAGCAGAACAGGTTTTCAAATTTTCTGCTTCATGGAAGTGTCTGCTGGATACTATGGGCCTACAGGCTGAAGATGGATATGCCAAACTTACAAAGAACTTTGGGTGACTGTCCAGGCAGCGCGATGTCTCTGTCAATTCCAGAGTTTTGGAAGTTGCTTACAATGCACTTTCTGTTTACTTAGATAATATTAAATCCTTCTGGAATATAAGAGTTAGAGACAAATAGTTATAGTTATAGCTTTCCTTAGTTATGATAAAGGATAAATTAGATATAAAGCTTTAGACTCACAAAGATAGAATAGATGATAGAGTATTTCCTTATTTTGCTAAATGTGAATGGAGTAAATATTGTAACTATAATCCTTGCTTGATAACTGTTTTGTGTATGTAATTTTACTATGTTAAAGTTAAAAACTTCCTTTGTAATTAGACAGAAAAGGGGAAATGAAGTCTGATGTCTTTCTGTAAATGTATTGCTTTATTTGTTGATGAATGCTTTGGCCTATAACAGGGCAGAATAAAGTCAGGCAGGAAATAAAAACAGAGATATAGGGAAAGAGTAGGCAAAGTCAGGTAGACATCATGTAGCTGCCAAAGAAGACAGATGCCTATAAACCTTTACAGGTAGGCTACAGCACTGTGATTATACTCAGATTAATAGAAATGGGTTAATTTAAGATGTAAGAGTTAGTTAATATTAAGTCTGAGCTAATACGCTAAACATTGCTGTAATTGATATAGTTTCTGTGTGATTATTCAGGTCTGAGAGGCCAGGAAATGAACAAGCAGTCTTCATTTACACTGAACTGTTCATAAAACCTCAATTCTCTAGAACTGTTACAGAACTTCTTACAAAGGCATTCAAGAACACAACTATTCAAGAACTACCTTGCACACGTTGAGCCCAACAGCAGCCACAGAACACTGACTTAAATCATATCTCCTCATACATTTCTGAATAGACATTTCTTTCTTGCCACATAAATGAGCAAAACACTCTAATTTACCTTCTCAAATACTTTAATAAAACCTTTTTTGAACTAGTTGACTCAAACTGGAGATTTGAGTATTTTTAAAGATCTAAACTGAGGTAGATGTCACGCTTTCAGTTAGTTGGTGGTGCTGGCATTTTGAGCAAATGATAGGATAACACTTATTTCCTGGAAAATTAAAATCTGAAGATTTTGAAGTGACATTCCCAGCATCAGCAACGGCTTCAACAATGCTTACATAAGATGTTAAGATATCACCAGGAAGCCCCATTTCACACTTCCAAAAAATGTTAGTGGATGTGTGGGTGTTTGGGTGTGGAAAAATAGTCTGTATATTGTCTCAGTTTGTAATAGACTCTTAAAAAGCAGCATTTCCAAGATATAATTCTGTAGTCAGTAGACAACCTAGTGATTGTATGAAAAATGAACACTCTTGAGGAAGACTTCTTTGTACCTCTATTTTAAGAGAAGGAATTCTAATATAAACTTTTGCAGTATAAAAAAAAATCACTGTGAGTGGCATATGATTTTGTATCAAATCCTGCCTTCTTTTGCCTAGCAAGTAGTGGTATTAGAGGAACATATATGACTCACCTGGCATCTTTATATCTACAATACTGCCATGATTCTATGGAAAACAACACTAGAAAAAAAGAGTATCTTAGCATGTTCTGGAAATGAAATGCAGTATTTTAAATCTCTTGTTCCTACTGTTTTTTATATTTTAAATCACCTTTTCCTAAACTTTTGAA
The DNA here is from genome assembly GCA_004026605.1 of Ondatra zibethicus. NCBI lineage: Eukaryota > Metazoa > Chordata > Mammalia > Rodentia > Cricetidae > Ondatra > Ondatra zibethicus. The sequence continues at coordinate 47,203 of PVIU01005472.1, read as the reverse complement.
GAAATAAATAACTTTATATGACTTATTAGAACTGAAGAAAAGACACATTGTCCATAAAATATTTCATAACAAGTTTCCATTTTAGGTTACCAAGACAGAATCTATAGAAGATACCTGTATGTACTTACTGGATGTCGGCTTCCAGTTTAGACTAATTATCCATATTCTTCCACTAGTTAATAAAGTATTACTGATGATAATTACGTTTTTAAGAATACCATGCTGTAAATAAAATCACTTATAAAAATCAAAGCCATGAATATAAATAAGCCAAGAAGAACCTTACGCTTAAGAACTAAACTTTCTAACCCAAAGCAACGCCTCTGTAAGTTGTTCTTCAACCCATCAACCCTCCAAGAACAGGATGCCATGTTTCATCCAAGTTTCTTTTAGATCTGCTTGGTATCTATTAATGTGACTTTAGGAGGAAATGGTAGGATTGATATGCTTCTTCTAAGTGTTGCTTACATGAATGACAATAAACCTGAGAAAGTTTTTTTGAAATCTCATTAAGGAATTGAGAAATTAGAACAATTTAGCATTAACAAAACAAAAAGAAGGAAATTTCAAGATACAATACAGTCCTTCCATGAGCCCACAACATGACAAGAAGAACTGAGGTGCAGTCTTAGGTATTTGTTGAAGGCTGACTGAGGCACATATTCATATATAGTGAATATGAGCAAAGAGAGTAGGACTGTAATCAAATATATTCGATGCCATGATGAAAGACCAAGAAAATGGACCTAAAATTAAATGTGAAATTTAAAACTATAACTCTTCTGAAAGAAAGGTTATCAGAACATGTCAATAAGCAAAGTCATTAAAATATTCTGAGAGAAGGTGCCTTGGCAGAGCACTGGAGAGACTGGAGCATGTGAGAATGGAGGGATTCAGTACTGAGGGCCCGATTACTGTCATGAAGAGGAAAATGACTTGTCTGCAAAATATGAATGTATTGTAAAGAGTAATAGAGAAGACAAAAATAGTTATATATAATATGAATAATTTTAACCAGTTATTAACATTTTGTCTATCCACAAATATAATGCACTAAAAAAGCTTCACCATATCAGTAACCAATTTCCAATATACATCTAACATGTACATGAAGTGTATAAGTAATATTAATAATAAATATTAAAAGCAAAGATCATTATAATTTATTCCTGAGAAAAATCTTAAGCAAATATTTTAGAGATAAGTGACACTATGACAAAGAAATAAAAAGATGCTCTAAGTCTGAACCTATGTGGGAAGTACCAGGAGGTCACCATGAGAGTCTATATTACAACCACTATGTAACTAGGATAAAAAGGCACCATGAGCATTACTTGAAGCATCAAATACTCCTGCAAGTTGTATAAAATACTGTAAGGCCTTTGTTAGTTATAGGTAATATATATATATGTATACACACACACACACACACACACATATATAGTCCTTGTACCTTAACTACTATGCTTTTGTGATTTTTATCTAGAGGAAGTTAAAATGTATGTATATAAAATTATGTATACATTTGCTAATTTGTCTTTTTTACAAATAACAAAAAAAGAAAATCTGAGGAAAAGTACCTAAACAAAGGGATAAATAAAGACTGTATTAGATTTTCTTTTCAGAAAAAAAGTACCAAAAAAGAATGGAATTAACACACAAGTCAAATTAACCCAAATAAAAAACTATGCCAAGGAGCGACAACCAAAGAGAAAATATCAGATTTTAATGTTTTGTTTCATTTGATGAAATGCATGAAGCTGTAGAGCTGATCTAGGGAGATATGAGGTCAGAATAGTGATTGAACTGTGAACATGTGGCAGAGGAAACTTGAGAGGAGATGAAGAGAACAGTGTTCTCTAGGCTGAATGAAATATTTGAAGTTATGATTTTAGTGTTTGTTATATGATGAAGTGAAATTTCAAAATTTATTGAGTCCCAGGAAATACTAGATGGGTTATATAAATTTTATTTTTACTAAAATATTGATTGTAGAAAAGAATAACTAAAAATGAATTGAACTCCTCATATAACTAAAAATGTCATTCACTAGAATTTTCTTGAGTTAATTAGAAACAACTGAAAGCACGTTTGCATACCATTACTCATTCCTCTTTTATTTATTGCTGCTCAAGCCTGAAAATAGCCCAATATCATTCAGGATGTAAGTTGGGTAATGTCAAAGTAATTGGCCCAACTACGCAGACAATAAAAATGTAGCCTAATGATTCCCACTGAGGGTGGGTAAAGCTTAAATAAACTCTGTTAAGGTTGTTTAGGGTATGATTTTATTTACATGCTACTCTAGACCTGATCAATAAGGATAAATTATTCTATAGGATGGGGCTGGGAAACTTGCATGAAAGAAATATTTGGGGTGAAAAATAATTCTGTGCAGAACATGTATGGCTATCTCGTGAAGCATTGTTAAACCTGCAAACACAACTTTACTGAAGTAAAGTGTAAATATCTGTGTGTGTGTGTGTGTGTGTGTGTGTGTGTGTGTGTGTGTGTGTGTGGTGTGTAAAATTAAGAAACCAGAAGCCAGGACAACATTCGTTTTAGGATAGACAATTATGATTCCTCAGTAATTTGAATAAATAACTAAATAAACCATTGCATTGGTAAGAACAATGGCTTTACAGAACAAATATACATATAAAAAATGTGAAATGTGTACAGAAAGTAGTTAAGTGTCTTTAGACTCATACAGTCTACCAGTAAACTTTAAATTTGTTGATGATTGCTAAGGAAGTTGAACATGACCTTAAGTATCTTTTGGCCATTCGAACATCCTCTGTTGAGAAGTCTCTATTCAGATCCTTACCCCATATTTTAATTGAGGTATTTAGAATTTTAATGTCTAGTTTCTTGAGTTCTTTGAATATTTTAGAGATCAGACTTTTGTCTGATGTGGGGTCAGTGAAGATCTTCTCCCATTCAGTAGGTTGCCTTTTTGTCTTAATGACTGTGTCCTTTGCTTTACAGAAGATTCTCAGTTTCAG
>PVIU01005472.1:31950-44098 GCA_004026605.1 Ondatra zibethicus | reverse complement strand
GATTTTGATGGGGATTGCGTTGAATCTATAGATTGCCTTTGGTAGAATTGCCATTTTTACTATATTGATCCGAATGAGCATATGATCAAACCAGACTCTCTGAATGTGATGACGAAAGTTGGCCGACGGAGAACCCATCAACAATGACACCAGGACCTATCTCTTCTGCATGTATTATCTTTTTGGGAACCGAGTCTTTTTGGATGCACTCCTTCCTAGGCAGGGAGGGAAAGGGGGTGGGCCTTGGACTTCCAACAGGGCAGGGCACCATGACCTCTTTCAAGGAAGAAGGGGGAGGGAGGAGGGGTTGGGGGATAGAGGGAGGTGACCAGGAGAAGGGGAAGAAATGTAAACATTTTATTTCTTTAATTATGTTTTTGAACGGAAAAAAATAAAACAAAATAATGTATAAAAAAATTTGTTGATGAATTTTTAGGTAAAACGGAATACTTGTAGTATTTCCATGTAGCTTCTCACATTTATTAAATTCCAATATAAGGAACAGACTTATCAGAGGAAAAACTGAGTTGTCAGTGTATCCAAGGGACAAAGGAAAATGTCATCAGTAGAAATCTGTGTAGTCATTCAGACTGTAGTATGAAATAGAAAACCTATGTATTCTCCCACAGATCATATCATCCGTTAAAAGAGAAAATATCAAATAGCCAAAACTTCAGGACACTCAACCAAGTCGTGAGTAGCAATCTGCATCTTCCAAATTACAAAAACAAAGGCTACAAACAAACTGATGCTTAAGATATCAGAAATATGGAGAATATATGAGGCCTTGAACTGAAACCTGGAATGGTATAAAGAAGATATTCTTGGAAAATTGACTGTTGAAATCTAAATCAAGTGCATGCTTTACTTTGGAACAATGTACCAAAATTAACTTTTTAATATTAATTAATATGTTATGACTAAATAAATGTTATAGCAAAGGAATATTGAATAAAAATACAGGAAGTATTGCATAATTTTTACAGTTTGAAAAATCTGAATTTATCATAAATTTAAAATGCAAAAATTAATTTAAAGCCTGAGCCATTGTATAACTTTAGAAGTGAGAAAATATCATGACAGTATTTGGACATTAAATATGTCCATATCAGCTCTGAAAGAGATTTGGGCCTGATAAAAATTTTACATTGATGTTTTATTTTTAAAATTCAACATAATATAAAATATGAAGTACATATTACAGATTGATGTCTTGCTATTTACCAATATTCCCACTTATTCATCCATCATTATACTTTTGGAAAAAAATAATGTTGTGAAGGTATGTATAGAAATATATTAAATTGTATAAAATTTTTATTCTTATATAGATCCAAGCAAAATCATAAAAAATAGACCTGTTACCCCAGATATTGCTCATTCATGTCTCTTAGCAATCTAACACTTGAAACCTTCCTATTCCTGACAGCTTGCCAACCACTGTTTACGTATCTTACAATATCGTGTAGTTTGTATTCTCAACACTTTTGTGTGAATGGAATTTTTCATTATTTATTCCTTTTTTTCTCAAGGCAACTATCTTTTAAATGTGTTCAAATGTTTTTACAATAGCATTCACTGGTCTCTCTAACTTCCAGCAATTTGACATATGAGAGTCAGCATATACCCTTAATTGTCCCTTCTCTGTAAATACTGAAATCTCTCTCCAGGAGGTGAATACAGACAACCATCAGCTAACATGATTCATAGAAGCATGTACAGCATCAATTCTGCTCACATCTCCTGTCTAAAGGTAAGGTCAATGTTTATTTATATAGTAATAGGTTCTAAGTCTTTTAGTAGCATCCTGCTCTTTTCCCATCCTCTCCTTCCTGCCTAGGATGCTCAGATACTCTTGTATTTACCTAAGTGTATCAGATGTCATGATATCTTGGCTTACTCTGTCTGAATTCACATGTTTTCCTTCATGTCCTGATTTTGTTGGAACCTTCTTTCACTTACAAGACATTATAAACATGGATAAATATGTGCAGGTGATATTAGTAACAGAGAGGAGAGGCTTTTTTTTTTTCACTACCCCATCTATAAACCTTAAAACAAATTAGGTGTTAAGTACATGATATCAAATTATATTCTGTTCCCTTTGCAGGTATTTGTTCTATGCTTCTAATTGTTAAATATATTATTTCAGAGATCATTAGTGGGCAAATAAAACTATCATGTTTGTTGTAATTCAAGAGGCCTATGAAATAACATGATTATCTTTTTAATTAAAAGGCAGTGGTGTGTGTATTTAATTATTTTGGTTAATCAAAAAATTTTTAGTAATGTGGATGTGTTCATCAGTTCAATGCCTCTACTGTTTCCAACTTCATTATGTTATGAAGTCACTGACTTCTAAATGTATTTGGAGTGATTATTTTGTTTATCTATAATTGCTTTATACTGTAATTATATGTTCTCCATCAATGATCAAGAATGCTACATGGGAATTTATATTCAAACAAATATATTTGGTACAATATCTCATTATCTTCACCGTCAGAAATAGACAGTTGTAGCTACTAAAGCTACTGATTATTTGGTAATTGATGTATCCTAAGTACTCTACTAAGTCCATTTACATATTGTCTCATCTTCACTACTTTTTGAACTACAAACCATGTATTGGACTTTATTACTCCCTTTTATTAATAAGTAAACAGATGCTAAAATATGTTTAGGGTAAACTGAAATCTAAGTATGTTCCACAGAAAAATTTAGTTTAACTTCAAACAGGAGCAATGCCATACTGACTTCTGTCCTCTACACTGATTGGATGTCTCTACTACCCCAAAGTCTGACAGAAGCAGGACTCTGGAGACTAAGTTATGCCATAGAGTAAGCTAGTTTTAAAGCAATCATCTATGTTTTTATTGCCATTGACAATTTTCAAAATGTATTAACAATATTCCCACTTCAGCATTATGTAGTTTGGGAAACACATGTTCAGCAGCCTATTAGTACCAGTCCTGGTCACAAATCATTGCTTCTTGTCTCACTAAGAGACAGTGACACATCCTCCACTATCTTCCTGCTTTTTTGGAAAACAAGTATATTTCCACCTATTGACATGCGTACATATTTTCATCTTCCAGAAATCTCCAAACTCTATATTTTCATGGAATGATTTTTTTCTCATTGCGTATAAGGATTTATTTATGTAAATTCGATAATGACTACAACACCATTTTCCAAAATCACCTTTTTTTTTTTTTTCCTGAGTCTCTACAACCATTCTCTTCATTATGCTCTTAACAGAAAGCTACACCTTTCTCTGATGACTTCGGTCTTTGACAATCTATATAAAATCTAGTTTATAGAACTGTACTTAGCAATATAAATCTAGCCACAAAAATGCATAAATTGTTTTTATAATTATATATAATTTTATAATTTATAGTTGCTTTAAGTTTTAAATGAAAGAATGTTAGATCTTTCTTTTTATGTTATGGTCATATGTGCAGATTTTATACGTCTATAATGTTTTAAGTTTGTAACATAGATTATTTCCTGAGATAGGCATGATGGGAAAATTTTGGCTATTGCTGTCATGAAAAACTTTTGTTATTAGTGGCTATGGAAGTGGCTCAGCCAGTAAAGTGCCTGCATGTATGCTTAAAAACATAAAGTTGGATCCCCATTACTCACAAAAAAAGAGCCTTGACACATGTAAAAGATTCTCTTACCAAAGGTAAAGGTAGAGAAAGGGATCTTCTGCTCTCCCTGGCCAGTCAGTCTAGCCAAACAGTGAGCACCAGGATCAGGGAAAGGCCCTGTCTCAAAATATACAGTAAAAAAAAAAAAGTGATCATTGATGCTACTCAATGTCAAGGTGGTCTTCACATGCCTTCACAAAGAGTTGTAGCTCCACAGTAGGCTGAAGTTTTCTATCTCAGAGCTTCTCAGTACCCAATACCAGACAGTTGCTTTCCAAATTACCACAAAGAGGCTTAATGTTACTTATAAAGGCTTGACCAAAAGCTCAGGCTTATAATTGACTAGATCTTACATTTTAAGATAATGATAATCCTTATTTACACTCTGTCATGTGGCAGTACCTTTTCTCAGTACGATGTGTCAGTCTTGTTCTCTTCAAGTCTAGCCATCGACGCCTGACTCTGTCCTTCTCTTTCCCATCATCCTTAGTTTGATCATCCTGCCTAGCTACTGGACAATCAGCATTTTATTAAATAAAATCAAGTGACAAATTTTTACTGTGTACAAAAGTATTATTCCACAACATTACAGAGGAACTTTGGGTGACTTTCCAGGAAGCTTAAGATCCTTGTCATTAGGTAACATTTCACCCTGCTGGGGGCATTGATGAAGTTCAAGACTAGATAATAATAGTTTTCTTTAGTTATGATAAAAGGTAAATTAGATATAAAACTTTGGACACACAATGATAAGATAGATGATAAATTATTTTCTTTATTTTGCCAAATACAAATACACTGGATATTGTAACTGCAATATTCTTGATAACTGTTTTTGTTGTATATAATCTTAGTATGATAAAGTTAAAGGTTTCGTTTTAATTAGACAAGAAGGGGGAAATGCTGTAGAATAATAGTAATAAGTAAAGATATATAGATAAAAATATGTACTGCACAATTTGCTGTGTCACAATATAGCTTCAATAATGATGATTATAATGAGATCTTTCTTTATTTTTTTCCTCTTAAATTTTGCTTTATGTGGGGAAGAGGAGGCTGCAAGAGCAAAGAGTGGATACAAAGGAATGGGAAGATGAATGAGGCCGAGATGCATGATGAGAAAGGCACAAAGAATAATAGTTTAAAAGAATATCAAAAGTAAGTTCAGTGCTAGTTTTCATATAGCCTTGACTTATTTACTTTCTCTACAACAGAAAGTTTCTTTTTCCAAGCATCCTCACCAATATTGGTTGTTCTTTGTTTTCTTAATGGTAGTCACTCTGACTTGAAGAAATGGGATCTCAATGTTGGTTTTCCTTGCTACTTTAGAATGTTTATCATTTTTCTGGATGAATGACCATTTTTACCTTATCTTTTGCAAATTGTATATTTATTTATTATTATGATTATTTATTAGGTTGGTGCTTTGGTTTTCAAAATATGCATGTGTGTGTATTTTATATAGCCTGTATATTAATCATTTGAAACATATGGCTATCAAATATTTTCTGCCATTCTGCAGGCAGTTTCTTTACTAAGTTAGTAATTTCATATTCTGTATAGAAGATTTTCAATCACATAAATTCAATCTGTCAATTCTGTTTTATTTCCTGAGTTTTTGGAGAGCTCTTCAGCAATTGGACATTCCTTGCTTATGTCTATGTATTTCAGTAGTTTCTACTAACAGAAATTCAAACTTCCAATTAAGGACCTAGATATTTATAATAAACTTGAGAGATATTGAACATTTCTTCTAAAATTGGATATGTAAATTTCCTAGAAACATCACTTAGAGAGGCTGTCTCCTCCAATGCATGGCATCTTTATTAAAAATCAGTGTGTTGTGGCTTCTCGAATTTGTATTTAGGTTTTATATTCTATTCCACTTATCTACATGTTGATATTTTTGCCAGTAACATGCCATTTTTCTTACTATGTTATGTAGTATAACTTGAAACAATATAGAGTGATACATCCAGTGATGTTCTTCTCATCTACAATCCCTTTGTTTACTTGGGATCTTTTGAGACTCCCAATTAGGTTCTTTTCACCATAATTGTTAAAATTGTCATAGAAACTTTGAACATTTTAAATGGGTGTGTGTGAATCAGAACAATAGCAATGTTCGTAATAGATTTCAAAATCTTTGAGTGTAGAATGTCTTTCCATATTTTATTGCTATTTTCAGTTTATTTTTATAGTGTTAATTATCATCTTAAAAGTCTTTCACTTCCTGGATAGGTTCATTTCAATATATTGTTAAACTTTTGAAAGACTTAATTGCTTTATTATTTTGTCAGCATGATCATTATTGACATATGATAAAACTCCTGATATTTCTATGTTGAATTTGTTATACTCATGTGCTCCTGAAATATTCAGTTCTGAAGGGTTTCTGGTGAAGTGTCTAGAATCTTTTACATATATCATCACATTAGCCATAATAATGCTAATTCAATGTTATCCCCTTATGTGTCTATCCATTTTATTTATTTCTCTTGTTATAACAATCTAGTTAAGACATCAAGAACTATATAGACCAAGGGCAATAAAACAGAATCCCTTGTTAATTTTATGCTTGTCATTGCTTCTCAACATTTCTAATGCTGCAAGCCTTTAATACAGTTCCTCATGTGGTGAGCCCCAACCATAAAACTATTTCACTTCTGCTTTATAAATGTAATTATGCTACTGTTTTTATTCATAATGTAAATATATGATATGAAGTATATCTGATATGAGAGCCCTGGGGAAGGGCCATTTGTCTCCTAAAGGAGTCACTAACCACAGATTGAAAACTGCTACATCATGGTGGCACCTGTTATATATGTAAGCACTACTATTTTTGAACCTCAAAATTAAAATTGCATTTTTTGTTAAAAATCAGAATTCTCTTAACCTGCTAAGAATATTTGCAAAGTACATTCATATATAAATATATAAATGCTGAAACTTTGTTGATAATATTACTATGAAGAAAAATAAAACTAAAACCTGGTATTTTCTGAACATTATGTATTGAGTGGAATTTAGTTGAGTTCTGTATACATTTCTCTCTTTTTCTTGTCTTATGTTTTTTCCTCTGTCTCAGAATGGCATGGATTAAAAATGCCTGTCACCACGTCCAACTTATTTGCTTGGTTTTCAGTCATGGTCTCACCCTTTAGCCCTGATCAAATGACTTTGAATTCACAGACTTCCTCCTTCCTCATGAGTGGTGGGATTGTGCACCTGAATTTTCCTAAAATTTTTTGTTGTTACAGCTTGAGGGGTGTGATAAGTAGACTTAACTGATCAGGGACAATATTGCTAAAAGAAAGGAACTGCCTGATGAGAGCATGGATAGTCATAATGTGCTGACCTAGAAGCCTTTTGTAACTAGCTGAGCATATCTTTGTGAGGACCATTTTTAGGGTGATATCATTTATTTTTCTCTGAGACAGGGTTTCTTTGTAGCTTTCGAGCTTGTCCTGGAAGTGGCTCTTGTAGACTGGCTGGCTTCAAATTCACAGAGATCCGCCTGCCTCTGCCTCCTGAGTGCTGGGATTAAAGGCGTGTGCTATTACTGCCCTGCCTGTTTTCTTTTATTATTATTTTTCTTATTTTACATTCCAATCAGAGTTCTTTGTCCTACCCTTCTTCCTGTGCCTCCAGTCGCCCTTCTAGTCCACCATCCATCCACACCCTCCAATATGTAAGAGCTTCCAGGGGGAGTCAACAAAGTCTGGCACATTAAGTTGGGTAAGGACCAAGCCTCTCTCCATTCATTAAGGCTGAGCCTGGCATCTCACCATAGGGAACAGGCGCTAACAAGCTAGCTCATTTGTATAAGTTCATTTGTTCTGAACAATGAGTTTCCAAGAGGTATTTTAACACAAGGATACCGTGTATTATCAGCATGATCACCCCCATTCTCAAATTTGTATCTCTTGCTTCCACAACTCAATAGCCCTCTTCATTCCCCAGTCTCAACTCTACTTTCAGGTCTATGGGTATGTTTTTATTTTGTATCTCCATAACATCCAGGAAATATAAATAAGAGAAGACAAGCAATAATGACGTTTTCATTCTAGGAACTTAACTCTGGCCTTCATATTTGCATGGTAACTGCTTTAACTAATGGGTCACCTCCTAAACATCTCAGAAGGCTGACATGGTGGAAGGAGAGAACCAACTTCCACATGGTGTCCTTTGAGGGACACAGTTGTGTCGTGGACCTACCATTATTTGCCTTTCCCCAAATATATGTAAAATATTAAAAATGCAAAACTTGAAATATATCACTCCCTGATCTCTTGGCTTTTAGAATCTCCATTGAAAAATATGTAGTTATTTTTATGGGTTTGCCTCTATATGTGATTTTTTTCTCATAAGTTTCAATATCTTTCCTTTCTAAATATATCAACATTTTAACTATAATATAATGTAGGTTTTTTGCTCTTATATGCAAAGTGTTCTAAATGCCTCTTAATAGTACATGGCCATTTCTTTCCCAAGATACGAAAATTTTCTGCTCCAATGTTATTTAATATATTTTCTATGAATTCAGTTTATAGTTCATCTATGACCATAATTCATAAAATTGCTTTAATAGTGTTCATGTTTCATTCATATTTTCATAATGTTATCTTCATCTTGCCTAAATGTTCTAATTCATCTACAGTCACTTCAAGCTTCAATACTGTCTTTTGTCTGGTCCAATTTATTGCTGAAGCTTTCCACCAACCTCTTTTTTTGATATATTTTGCTTTATTTCAAAATTTTAATTTGACTGTTTCAGTATTTTTATAAGTATGTCAAATCATTTCATTTCAAATTTTGATGACTTTCTGGTTTCATTTTTCAAATTATTTGTGTCTCCTTTGAATTCATTTTTGGATTGTTTGTGTCTATTTGGACTTTATTAAACACTCATATTGCTTTGGTTTTCAGTGAGGGGTCTGCAATTTCACCTAATTCTTTTTAACTGGAATATATTATGTGTATGGTCATTATAATGGTAACTGTTAACTGTCAATTTTATATATTCTAGAATCTAGAATCCCATAGGAGACAAATCTCTGGACATATCTGTGGGATATCATCTAGATTAGGTTTAGTCTCTGAAAATTTACATTCGTGATTATCTTGATTAGGTTTTAAAAAAAGAGCTACTTGAAGCCATGCTTGCATTCATTGATTCATTTCTCCCTAGTTTTGGGATTTAGCATGACCAGATGCTTCAGGCTTCTTCCATCTTGACTTTGAGATCATGTACTATCCCCTCGATCTATGAGCTAGAATAAAATGTTTTTCTTACGTAGCTTTGTACAGTGTGCATATCACAATGACAGAAATTATCTAAGATAGACATCTTATGAGGAATTATGATAACTTGACTCTATGTTTCTTATATTTCTTCATAGGGAATTGTTAATCTGGGTTTAAATTTTTGGTTGTAATTTTTAACCACTCATTATTTCAGTTGAAGAATTTTTCATGTTCAAGTGATACATCAGTAGTATAGGGCTGAAGTATCATATCTTGCCTCAAGATTAAGAATGAAGCCTAGCAGCTAAAGTTTCAGGTGACATTCTTAAGACTCAAACCATGATTCCCAGCACTGCTTAGTTAGTGGGATATTAATTAAATGGTCAGTAGATCATCTGTGATAGTGCAGTAATAACTATTTACAAATAAGGGTCTCTTCTACTTTAATAACTATTTTGAAAAAAAGGGAAAGAGACATGACACTGTGTTTTAGTATGGTTGTTATTAAGTGTAATGATGGAAAGAAAATGGGCTGGGGGTGACAATAAATGACTTTCAAGGGCTGGAGAGATGGCTCAGAGGTTAAGAGCACTGACTGCTCTTCCAGAGATCCAGAGTTCAATTCCCAGTAACCACATGTTGGCTCACAACCATCTGTAATGAGATCTGGTTCCTTCTTCTGGCCTGAAGCATACATGCAGACAGAATATTGTATATATAATTAATAAATAAATCTTTTAAAAAATGACTTTCAAATCAACAGAAAAAAATGAAGAAGTGATAATAGAAAGTGGAGCTGGGGTATTGACAGCATTAGTAGAGGATTTTTTTAAGCTGTAGGAAAGCATACTAGGAATTTTACCATCATCAGGATGGGGAGAGAGAGAAAGAAAACATGCCATAACAATAAGAAGGTAGTAGATTTTAGTTTAAGTGGGAAAATACAAACAACTAGGCACAAAAACAGATAGAGAATCATAACAACAAATCAAACAACCTAACAATTTAAACTCCTTCAGGAATCTTTCTGGAATAAGCACTCCAACACCAGTGAGAGTGGAGGAGAGGAGGTTTACTATTAGACTGAATCCAGGCAAACTCCTGAAAGGTTTCAATCCCAAGTAGTTTGTAGGCACATTTTATACTCTAAGACCACAAGTTGGGTTGGGTAGGCAAGTAAGATTGTACAGAATCTTACTTGGCAATCAGCAAGTTGTTCCATAATGGCAATGATTATTGTTAAAGCTATTTCTCCAGGTAATTTTTTTCCACATAATAAGTCAAGCCATGCTTGGAAAGTAGACAGTACAAGCAGCACTTTAAGTAAATCACTAAATAAATCAATAAGTCAGTATCTAATAATTGGTCTTTACTTAATTATTCTACTTCAAAACCAAATTAATATTTATGAAAGAGTGAAGATTTCCACCAATTAAAGCAGAATTGTACTGTGAATAACCAAGCCTGAGGACACAAGTTTGAGTCCAGACCCTCATGGTGGAAGGGGAGAACACACATTCAAAAGTGTTGTCAGTAAGGTTTCAGCAGGTTCTCTGACGGGCTGAGTGTCTACACAGTGTCAGCCTTGCCTTTGCAACTCAGTCCCCAGCATAATGTTTCACTTCAGGATACTTTCCATCTGCCCAGTCCTCTGTACTTGTTGATAATGCTTCCCCTGAATATACTTCATTGTCTGATGCTCCAGCATTGTCATACCAATACTATCTACCTTTTTATCTTCATCTTATAATCACAAAGAGGCTTTTATTGTTTTTGCTGTGGTTCTTTCATTTTTGTGTTTCTAAACTGTGATTGTTACTCTTGGTTGTCACCTTCACTGCTTTTGGAATTAACTTAAGTTGAGCACAGAGGCAGACCTTTGAAAGGTTTTTATTGATTGAATTATCAGAAATGGGAAGTAAGTTCAGCCTTAAACTTGGGCCATACTATCTGGTGGAAGTCTATAAAAAGGACATGGAAGAAGGAAGATTTGCTTTTTGCCTGTTTGCCCTCACTCTTGCTAACAAGTTGATTCCTTCACTAGTATTAGAGTCTACTTCTTCAGGATTCAACATACACTGAATACTAGTAGACATATTCAATCTTATTGACAGAACAACTATTGCATTCCTGGATCTTCTGTCAGGAGAGAGCCAATGTTGGACTAGTTGGAATACAGCCTGACACACTGTAAGCCACTCTTAGAAATACCGTGTGTGTGTGTGTGTGTGTGTGTGTGTGTATGAATGTATGTATATATATATATGTATAAATATGTATATATTTATGTGCATGTGTATGTATCTATATATTGTATATATGTGATATTTATAGAGATAGAGACTCATTCTATCAATTTTGTTTCTCTAGAGAACTATGAATTGTTGGCAGAGGTTTCTTTCCCACCCAGTCCCACAGCCGTTCAGTCCCAAAGAAACACACAGATGTCTAGATTAATTATAAACTGGCTGGCGTTTTAACTCAGGCTTCTTATTAACTCTTATAACTTATATTAGCACATAATTCTTGTCTATGTTAGCCATGTGACTTTGTACCTTTTATCAGCAAAGCAGTCTCATCTTGCTTCCTCTGCCTCTGGATGATGCCTGCAGATTCAGCCTTTCCTCTTCCCATAATTCTCCTCAACCCACTTCTACTTCCTGCCTGGCTACTGGCCAATCAGAGTTTTATTAAAACAATACAAGACCATTGTCCCACAGCAATGAATAATGCATAAACAAAGTAACTTACCTGTTGTAGTAAATATTACTCCTTAATGCTATAAGAAAAATAGCATTTTAAGACCATACATAGTATCCAGCACTTATGCACATTATTTTTGTTGTAGTAATGTGGACCGGTACACAAATAATTAAATCTGGAAATCAAACTACTTTAAAACTGATGTTTTTAATACTAGAGTTGCTAGTTTTTAAGGTGTGTTTCTGAGAGAGAGAGATGGAGTATACATAGGCACATCTGGCACAAATCATATATGGATATCAGAGCACAATTTTCTGGGATCAGTTTTTCCATTCCATCTTAATGTGAATTCCAAAGATGAAGCAGGTCACTAAGATAGCAAAAAATCTTTGGCCACTGAGCAATCTTGTTGACCGTTACATTTGTTGCTGTTAAAGTACCAAAAATGGAGTCAGACTCTGAATTTTCCTTTACTTGATAGCAGTCAGCTACATGGACTTAGACAATCACCTTACACTCTTTGAAAAAAAAATCAC
>PVIU01005472.1:0-31850 GCA_004026605.1 Ondatra zibethicus | reverse complement strand
TTGGGAGGATTAAGGAGATTATATAAGAGGTGTTTGGAACACAGCCTGGCACATAATTAGTTATCCAAGTACATTAGTCTTTACTGTGATAATATTCTTCAATTTTCTACTCATATCTGTCTTGGCTACAAGAAAAAAACTCATCATCTTAATTCAGAGGTTTCTGACAACAGACTTCTAGAGTTCAGTCAGTGTAGAGAAGAGGACATTTTTAATGAAACTAGAATCCCACAGAGTACTATCATGGGGTTCAAAGAAGTACCTCCTTCTACATAAATGAGAAAAATCTGAGTTTTTGTTCCACTAGCTAGGATGGCTGTGCTTTACCCTAGTTTTTCTTTTATCCAATCAACTAGAGCTATGATAAGAGTGAATCCAGAATGTAGATAGAGGGGTCACTCTTACATGTTTCTCATAGGGAGAGTATGGTAAGACACATTAGAACTCTTACATGTTTCTCATAGGGAGGGTATGGGAAGACACATTAGAACTCTTACATGTTTCTCATAGGGAGGGTATGGGAAGACACATTAGAACTCTTACATGTTTCTCATAGGGAGGGTATGGGAAGACACATTAGAACTCTTACATGTTTCTCATAGGGAGGGTATGGGAAGACACATTAGAACTCTTACATGTTTCTCATAGGGAGGGTATGGGAAGACACATTAGAATGTTGTGTGTAGTTTCTCATAGGGAGAGTATGGGAAGACACATTAGAATGTTGTGTGTAGTGTCAATGAAAGCTGTCAATGTGTTCACATCCAAATTGAAGAATCAAGAGACATAGTTCATTCAGTAAAGAAATAGATTTGAAAGTATGACACATGGTGACATTTATTTAATCCCCAAGAACACATGTAATCAATTTGACACGTTCTTCTGATTCCAGCGTTGAGGAAGCAGAGAATGGTAAATCTCTGGCATTGACTAGTCTAGCCTAACTGGTAAAGTCTAGGACTATAAAGAGTGTCTTAAAAATCAAGGTATATTGTACTTGATGAGAAAAAAAAAGGTTATGATTTGCTCTACACACACACACACACACAGGCATGCACAAAAACATGCACAAACATGCATAAAATACTGTAGAAAATCCTATTTGTGCTGCTTTGAACAGGAATGCCTCCCATAGGCTTGCAGACTTGAATGATTGGTCATGACTGAGTGGCACTATTAGGAGGTGTGATCTTGTTGGAGGAAAGGTGTCACTAGGGGTGAACTTAGAGGTTGCAAATACCCAAGCCAGACTCAGTCTCTCACTATCTATCTCTTCCTGCTGCATATGAATCTGAATATAGACTTTTCAGCTTCTTTTCCAGCAACGTATCTGTGACGCCATGATGATAATGGACATAAGCTGTAAGCCAGCCACAATTAAATGTTTCCTTTTAGAAGAGTTACTGTAGCCATGGCATTTCTTCACAACAATAGATATCCTAAGTAAGATACCATTATTGTCAGTTTTGTGTTGTGAATGAGAAAAAGAATGGTGACTTATTTTACATGTCTCAGATTCTGGAGCACCCTTCCCTGCAAAATAATTTTGATTTTTTTTTTTTGGTTTTTTAAGACAGGGTTTCTCTGTGGCTTTGGAGCCTGTCCTAGAACTAGCTCTTGTAGACAAGGCTGGCCTCGAACTCACAGAGATCCACCTGCCTCTGCCTCTTGAGTGCCGGGATTAAAGGCATGCGCCACCACTGTCCAGTGATTTATCATTTTTTTAAGATGCCAACTACTCAACTTATATCTTAAGAGTATTTTGTGTCCATCTTCCAGGAAATGATTTCACAATCTACCCTCTCTCTAAATTCTAGCCATTAACATATAGTTTGGCAAACACTGGTTGAAGACATAACTCATACTAGACAAACCTTAATTTCTCTGTAGAAACTAAGTTTTAGTTAGTTTGACCAGCAATCATTAGTACCGAAGAAAATAGATTATGTAGGATAGATGTGTAGTATAAGAAAAAAATGCATACCAGGCCAGATAAACACCTGAGTATGTAAAAACAACTAGACCCTTTTCAGACTCAATTTTCTCAAAACTGAAGGTATAGATTAAGCTCAAACTTGAGTCATTTCTGGTAAATTCCCAAAGATACAAAACCTTAAGCTCATATCCACACACCAGCAGCTAAGTAACTTTTTATTAAGGCACTGGACAAGAGAAAATGAAAAGGACAAATTATAACTATGACCAATCATAGAATCTGTGCTTCTTTCCTGTTCTTTCTAAAAATACTTGCCTCCAACACTGAATCATTAGAGCACTAATGTTCTTTTGGTACAATACTTCCCAGTACATAGTTTTGGTTTTTTTTTTTTTAATAGTTAAACTCAAGCATTCCTTGAAATGTGTCCCTTCTAAAAAAGAGGAACAAGACAGCTTCTAACCCTTACCTAAGGGAGGAAATAATAAGGAAAGAAGCTAGTGGAATGAGGAAAGAAGCTGATGGATGAGTTTATTGGATGCTATTGTCTCCTAAATCTCCTCCCTGGCATGGTGGGTGTCTGTGTCCTACATGACAGCAGTAGAAGATCTTTAAATACTGAAGCAGGTTGATTAAACACTATCTTTCAACTTGGCCTGGGGCAAGAAACGTTGTTCACAAAAGAAGTATGTCTGTGCCTCTGTTCTATTTCATGCTTCCGGTAAGAAATCCTAATCAAAAAATGTTCTGTGGGATAAATCTTTAGTATTTTGACAGAAATTCTACTTCTAAAATGATATAATGTCAAAATATAAGATATATGAGTCACTGTGTTTATAAATTTATTATTTCTATCCACAAAATAAGAATATATAATACAATGTGAGACTGGAATGATGGTTCACTGATTAAGAGTTTGTGTGGCTCCTGCCGAGCATACGTTCAATTCCCAGTAGTCATGTTCAGTTATTCACAGACCTCTGTAATTCCAGCAAAAGGGAAATCAAATGTTTTCTTTTGTCTTCCATGGATATTTGCACCTATGTGCAACTGTCCACACAGACACACACATTAATGCAATTAAAAATCAAATGAAATATTTTAAAAGTGTTTTCAGTAAAATGAAAATGAGTTTCATTTATTTTTCTGGTTCATAACATCTACAATCTATGAAGAATGAATTATTATTACTCCTTTGCAACTACAATATAGCTTGTATTTATCAATATTTTATTTTAAATTTTATAAAATAGAAACTATAAAATTAAAAAGATTTAAAAGCAACATAATATATTTTAACTAAGCTAATAAAAAATTAATGTCACAGAATGGAGAAAAATTTGGCTTGAAATGGTGCTTCTTATTTTATAGCCTATATTAACAGAGACAGTTTAATTCTAAACTAAAATATTAGCTTAGATAAGATGTTCATAGTCAACCTTAAAGTAGTAAAACACTTTCTTAAAGAACAAAAGGTACTTAATTGAATTTGTCTCTACATAGGGAATTGTCAAATCATAAAACTAATTTTAAGAGGGAACTTTTCCATTGCATACATGTAACTGACATTGGTGAGTAGAATAGAAGGTAAGTACAGGGAAGGCTTGCCTTAAAGATGAAGAAGTTGTGAAAAGCCAGTATGGCTGGTTATTCAAGATTAAATTTAAAAACAACAAAACTCATTACTAACAGAGCACTCACACTTCTAAAATGCTTTCACATTATTCAGAATCTACTCAGAGCAGAAAGTTGTGGGTTTGTTGTGGGTGTGTTTTGTCCTTTTGTTTTGTTTTCACATTAGCTTTTTTCCAGGAAATGTCATTTATTGAACTCTACTTCATGGAGCCTTGAATTTGGTAGCTAAATCTCATGCCTATCTTTACAGTACTGTGTCTCTTTTAAAAACCAATTAATTTTTGAGATAATTTCACAGATATTATCATGCACCCTGATCGCTCTCAGCCTACCATCACCCCCTTTCCTCCAGCAATTTTTTTTCTTCTTGTACAGCCATTTTTTTTTTGTTTTTGTTTTCCCCATTGAGCTTATCCAGGGCTCTCTGTGTGCCCATGGATTTGGATCTATTTATTGGAATCTAGGAGGTTCAGCAGTAGATATAGGACTAAAGATAATGATTCCTCTTCTTGAAATCTGTTACCAGCCCATAGTTCAGAGGTAAAGTACAAGTCATCATGAGCCTCTCTCCTTTCCTTGACTAATTTTTGATGGTGCTGGTGTTGTGTAGGCCCAGTACAAGCAACTAAATTTGCCATGGGCTAATACTACAACAGATACATTGAGTTTAAACAATGATGTTTCACAGGTCATGGCTTACACACGTTTCCCATCTCCTCTTCAACAATAGCCTCAAGCCTCAGGGAGGAGGGTAAGAAACGTTTTTATAGGGTTGCCCCTCCCCACCAACAACATCATTTATTCTCTGGATCTTGAGCACCTCTGAAGCTCTTTTGTTTAAACCATTCATTGTAACCATGGCTTTTATGTAAAAAACAAACAACAAGAACAACCAAAAAAAACCCATAGCATTTCTATGATTAAGTCTGGGAGCAATTTCTGCATGTTGGTATAAGAATAGATAATTCACAGGCCCCTTTTCAGAGCTCTAGGTTTACTTCCAACTTTCCCACAGACAAGCTCCTTTTTCCTCTGTTTTCTTGTTCAGTATGTTAACTTGTAAAACCCAGAAAGGGAAAGGAAATAGAATGGCTTCCTCCAGGCATTGAATACAAATCCCAATTTTGTTTTTCCTCATTTTAATGAGAACAGTGGCTGACTGTACATGCCAACTCTTGGGGTCCAGTGTTCTTGTCCGGACACGCATAAGCCAATGTCAAGTTTAAGTAAATCTCTTTAAAGTGTGAAAGTCATTTCTTAACCACAGTCCATCATTGCTCAGATTTTGTAGATTGATTTTAAAAATCATCCAAAATGAAATCCAAAACAGGTAAATTATTTATTATTAAGATTTTTTTTAGCTTTAACACATCAAAGCACAACATACAAAGACATTGAACCAGTAGCATTTTACCAGTGTGGTCAACAATAATAATGCATCTATGAACCTTTTCTGTGATTCTTACCTGCTCACAGACTATAGAATTTGGAAAGCTAATGTTCCCATAGGGTAGTTCAGGAGCAGCAGCATATAGCCTGTGTGCACGGAATGGGTATCATTTCACTGTCATTTAGATGAGGGTTCAAGAGAGCCTTTGTTGTTACAGTTTTGGTGCCTTCAGCAGATATTGTCTCTAGCACACGTCTTCTCAGAGAACCAACTTGTTCTTAGATCCAGGGCTTTTCAGAGAGCAAGAGATAGAAAGTGTCATAGAGTGGGTGAGAAAAGACAGAGATAGAGAGGGGGAAAGAGGGAAGGAGAGGAAGAGATAAAGAGATGACTTTATTTCTGAGGGAGTCCTGAGGTATGGGGCAGACATCTCACATCTGCTCTTTATTTTCCTTCAGTGAAGAAAAGCATAATAGTCAAATGGACACAAGACCTTTGATTTGGCCTATATAACTCTTGCATTATAAGGGACTGAAGAAGGGTGAGCACTTGCTCTGTATTCCCAATGTTTATAATCAACTTACAACATAGAATAGATAGCATATATAAAAAATAACTTATAGCAAGCTAACAAGCTAGGCTATGCCATGTTAATTAAATGTTTAATTTCAGTTTTTCCATATCCAGCTATGTACAAAATTTGTATAAATTATTGCTTCCATAAATATAAGCAAATGCATTTGAGCCAAATTATAGCATTGATGCTATGTATCCATTTGATATCATAGAATCATAAATGTAAAATCATGTTTTCCACAACCGAAGTAATAATTTTCTTACTTTGTAATTACCAGGGGTGGAATTTTCTTTTTTGTCAGGATAAAACCACATCAATACAATATATAAGAAAAGTTTCTCTCCAAACAACTGTGTTGGTATTAATTACTTTTGACAGTAATAGTATACCATTTTATGCTAAAAAATGAAATCAGACATGGCTTAAAGTAACTCTGAAATTACTTTCATTAGTTTCATATTACATGTCCTTAATTTCATGTCATTTTAAAAATTTTCCCACATTTCATGTATTTCTGAATATATTCTAATAATTATTTTAAGTTCAGGGATAGAGAAAATATATGTTTTCTGCTAATCCTTTTTTTCCCAGAAAATTCAGCATAGAAAACAAATCTCAAAAATATTAAAACATTTAAAGATGGCATTTTTACAAATTATTTAGTGTTCCAAAATTAATATATAATAATCCAAAGGTGCTTGATAAAAACATCAAATTGCATAATTACTGACATTAATAATTATTACCATTTTTATTATTCAAGCACATTTTAAAGATGCTTGTTATTTGGTAAGGGTCAAGTTTCTTTTTTTTCTATCACTGCAATAAGACACAGTGGCCAAAGAAACTTACAAAAGAAATCATTTTGATCAAGGTGAAATAGATAATGTAAATCAAAATTCTCCCTGTAGGTTCTAACAAAGAAGTCATTTCAGTCACGAGAGCTCAGTTTGACACTCACTGCTAAGACACACGGACAGATGATTACAGCTGTTGAGTCCATGCATAAATCTCATGGCTGCCAAATTTCCCTCCTCCAAACAAGGAGCACTGACCTTCAGGCAGCTGCTGATGCAAGGGCAGAGCAACGTCTGCGTCTACATTTCAACTCCTCAATGGTAATTCTAATTGATGGCAGTGATGCCCGCTGATGGCAGTTAAAGAAACCTGACAGCTGCAGGCCCTGTTATTGCATGCAAAAAGCCACCCTTGTGGAGATCTTAGATGAGTCTATTAAGTACTTTTACTAGCTCAGCTGGTCAAGTTACGTTAGCTCACTTGGCGTGAGCATGGGCCTGCGAACAGTAAATCAGCTTTAACAGTATCTTCTGTCATCTAAATTGTATATGTGCACTGAGCTAAAACTTAATCTCTTTTATAAATAGCACTGACTCCTCTATGCTGCAATAGAGGAATCACAAAAGTATTCTTTTTCTCTGTGTGCATTTGTTAATTTTCCTTTTCCATTGCTTAGCCCCATTTTTCCCTCTACGCAGAGTATGCAAAAAATTGATAACTCTAGATTAAGTAACATAAAAGGGAACCATTGATTAATAATATAATCCACAGTGTAGTTAGCCTTTCAGTGCTCTCAAAGGCGAAACTTTAAAATACGTGTAGAATGGACTTGAGAGTTAGATCTCTGATTATTAGCACCTATGCTACTTATAGGTTTGCCCATAACCCCACTTCCAGGGAATATGATGACTCCTCAATGTCTCTGTATGTACTTGTGTATATGTGGTGTTCATACAGGCATACACACACACACACACACACACACACACACACAAATTAGAACTCATGCAAACATACATATGCATGCATAATAGTAAATGAATCTTAAAATTACAGAGCCAGCCAGATGTGACCTGAGAAGTTACAGCAGGATGATTGCTCAGAATGTGAGTATAGCCGGAGTTAGACAGGGAAAGGGGAGAAGGTAGGGGAGGAAAAAGAGGGAGAACAGGGAGAAGGAGGAGAGGGAGAGAAAAGAAAGGGAGGACTATGGAGAAAAGAAGGAGCAGGAGAAGGAAGAGGAGGAGGGCCAAAGTAGCAATCCCCCAGACAATCCAACAAAATATGAGTGCCTTTAAGTACTTTAAGTGTTTTGCCATACTAGTCTGTAAATACATGAAAAAGTTCATGAAACTGGATGCCTTAGACAACTTAAAGGAATAACAAAAGTTCATCATTACCAAAATATTGTAGTCTAATGTTTGGAGCCAACTGTTCTACAAGACTACACCCTTTATGCTGCTGTAGGCTAGACTGTGCTTTTCCTGTGCCACTGCACACATTTTCCTCATCTTGTGACACACAAGCAACACTCCTTCAAATGCAGTCACAGAAATAAATCTTAACACGAGCATCTCAGTCCTCATTTTAATACAGGCAAACAATTGTCAGGGGCACAAAACACCGATTTATAACAAAGCAAATGTGCAATTAAAGGAAGTTAATTGACTTTTTCTCCAACTTTGAACACTTGTCAGAATAGGCTGTATGTTATCTGACGTTTACACAGTCAGGCCTTTAATGTAGGACAGCCTAAGTGGTAGTCACTAATAACTCACTGCTCGATGAAAAAATGGAACCTAAATGACATTTAATTGTGGCAAGCCATTCCTAGCATTTCTGAGCTTAATTTGGGAAGTAAAATTGACAAAATTAAATTTGGATGGTGCATTGAGACCAACAGAAATAAAATAAAAGCTTATCTGGCTTCACAAGGATACCCTTATAAGTGAATTTAATTGAGTGTTTTATCTAATTAGAAAGCCTCTAAATAGCAAAAAGATTATTAAGTTTTCTTCATTCATCATACTTTAATATTGTCAAAGTATTATAAATTACAAGGTTAAAGTACTTTACCAACATATTTCCTTTTAAGATAAGTAATATTTTTCATTAAATAGTTCCTTGTAAATTTCTCCAATACTATGAATTCATTTTATTATATATAAATTTTCTTACCTACCTAATCTTGAAAGTAATGCACTGACAATATTCTCTCTCCATAGAGAAAGCAGGGAAGTCATATAAGACACTGATATAGGTAGATTAATGGAGAATTCAAATCTCTGTAAAACATAAAACTGCATAGGATAGCATCCTAAAGGATCAAACTGTCCTCCCCAGTGTCTCTTAGTTTTTTGTTTCAGGCAAAAAAAATTCCAAGATGTTCACATGATTACTTGTTTTGGATACTTTGATTATTGCTGTTACTTGATAGAACACAACTTAGGGAATAAGGATGCTTTTGGCACACAAAACAGAAGAATTCAGTCCATCATGGTAGTGAAGGCATGAGTGGGGAACACTGATGTGTGGTACTCAGGAAGAAACGGAGAAAGAAGAATACAAGGTTCAGTTTTTCTCCTTTAACCCCAATTTTTTTTTCTGTCTAAATTCCATCTCATGAGCTGGTATTCCAACATTCAGAGTCGGTCATCTTCCCTTGTCTAAATCTCATTGTCATTAAAGCACCCAAAGGCATACCTGATGAATGCCCTAAGTGTTGCTTATTTCATCAAATACCATTTGCCTCAGGCACACTTTGTAGATGCTGGAAAGTGCACATGACATGAGCATGACAGTAATTTAAAATGAGTAGTTGTAAGGAAGAAGGGGGAGGGAGGAGGGGTGGGGGGTAGTGGGAGGGGACCGGGAGAAGGGGAAGAAAGGAAAAAAAATTTTATTTCTTTAATTATGTTCTTGAATGGAAAAAATAAAACATAACAATGTATGGAAAAATAAATAAAAATGAATAAAAAATAAATAAAAAAGTGCCGGTAGCTGCTTGAACCAATTCCCTCACAAACACAAGATTCCTTCACAGTCTGGGTTATTTATGATGAAGATTTAACCAGCAAAAGATACTGGCAGATCATGATATGTAGTTAAAATGATATTTAGCTTGTGACTTTAATCTACTAAACAGTTTAATTACTCAAATGTAAGTGTCCAAAATAATTTCTTATTATATTTGGCTTAAAGGAGCAATTAAGATTCAGAAAAGAATTCAGGCAATAAATAAAATGCAAAGAAATTATATGTGTGAAAAGTGTCTGCATGTATTTAAATCATATCCTGAAGCTCATATGCCTGTAATTTGCTTAGTATTATAATGGACTACATGGGAATTCAACCGAAAGACCTCAAAGAACTTTTTATGCTTATTTTATTGTCACAGGTCCTCATTTTGTGGTCTGTGGTGTCTAGTATAGCCTCAAGCCCATAACTACCATGTCTCAGTGTCCCATGTTGCTGGAACTATAAACTTTTTACCACTATGTGCATTTAGCATTTTATTTTAAATAACAAGAAGGCTTAAGTTAATAATAGCATAATAGCAAAGCTTTACTTATTTAATCTAAACAGCAAGAATTAGGAAATTATAAAGAGATTTAGTTGTAATACTAAAGTTTGCATTTACACTACATTATAGGTAATAATTGTGTCTGCTCATAAAGGTAAAAAATCAGAGTAAAAATATAAGTAATTTTATTGAATGAATATTCTAAGAAGATACTGAATTGAAAATTCAAATTCTGAAGAATCAAGTCCTGAAAAGAATTAAAAGACATTTTGAACACATCAGGCTGTGAGGGCAATTCCTGGCTGCCAACTTGACTATATCTGGAATGAATGACGATCCAGAAATGGAGGAGACCTTTGAAATAGGAAGAAACACACTTTTGATCTGGAACTTGAAACAAGAAGATGCCCCTTGAACCTGGGTCACACCTTCTGTTGGAAGCTTATAAAAGGACATGGAGGCAGGAAGCTATTTACCTCAATGTTCTCACCTTGTCCCTTTTATCACTGGAATACTGAAGGCCAGGTGGGACATCCACCTCGTGGACTGAGGAGTTTCTGAATTCCTGGGTTTTCCCATTTTACAGCCAGCCATTGTTAGATTAGTTGGATGATAGCCTGTATGCTATTTTAATAAATCACATATATAAATTTATATATTTTAAAGTATATTTTATTAGAATATTTAGGGGAATTATAAGAATATATAAGAAATTAGAATATATTATATATATACTTATTCATATATATATATATAGAGAGAGAGATCTATTCTATAAGTTATGGTATGATAGAAAACTTTGACTATTACAAAATTATAAACCTGATTTTAAAAGACTGTGTGAAGCCAGGTATGGTGATCTATACCCTTAATTCCAGTACTCAGGAGACAGAGGCAGGCAGATGTCTGTGAGCTCAAGACCAGCCTGGTCTACCTAATGAGTTCTAGACAGCCAAAGAAACACAGAGAAACTGTCTCTAAATAAATAAATAGGCTCTGTGAATAATTAGCTAATGTCAGAATCTTTGAATAAGATTCTGTATGTTTTTATTTATTCATTTGTTCAACAATGACTCCAGCTACGACCCTAACCAATAGTGCAGAGGGTGTCTGAACTGGTCCTGCCCTGCAGTCAGATTGATGACTATTTTAACCTTCATCCAGCAACTAATGAAAGTGGAGGCAGAGATCCACAGTGGAGCACTAGACTGAGCTCCCAAAGTCCAGTTGAAGTGTGGGAGGAGTGAGAATATGAGCAAAGAGGTCAAGACATGATGGGGATACCCACTGAAACAGCTTACCTGAGCTAATGGGAGCCCACCTACTCCAGCCTGACAGGGAAAAAAAAGCACAGGACAAAAGTAGAACCTCTGAATGTGGGTGACAGTTGTATGGCAGGGACAGACAGCTGGACCACTGGCAATGAGACCAGGATTTATCCCTATTGCTTTTATTGGTTTTTTGGAACCCTTTCTCTTTGGAGGGATACCTTGCTCAGCCTATGTATAGTGAGGAAGGCCTTGGTCCTTCCTCAAAGCAATGGGCTAGACTTTGTTGACTCCCCATGGGAAGCCTTACCCTCTCTGAGGAGTGGAGGGGAAAGAGAGGGAAGGTGGAGAGAAAGAAGGAGGGGAGGGAGTCGAAACTGGGATTGATATGTAAAATGAGAAAAGACAGTTTTTTAAAAAAAATTAAAAAGCTTCAATTAAAATAAGTAAATAGACTCTGAATATTTAGCTATTGTCAAAATCTTTGAATTACATTCTGTATGTTTCTATCTTTTCATTTGTTCAATTATAAAAGAAATCCTGAGCATTGAGGCAATGGCCATTTTGAATATGGAAAACAATTAATTAGAAAAAAAATCTGTCAGGGAAAATTTATAACCTGAGAAGACAGAAAACATGAACATGGTGTTGAAGGTTGGTACTCAGGAAGCCATCTACATAGCAATGATACTCAGCCTCCAGAAACCCAGAGAAACTTTCATCACTCGCATAAAGCCAATAGCAGAGCTTCAGAGCAGTAAGTCATGTGTGCCTGGTCAAAGTCTCACAGGAAGACCAGATGGACCCTGATGGAGACTCGTATACTGGGTATCTTAGTCAAGAAATCTTTGTCAAGGGTTCAATACATCCTGTGTCAAGCCAGCAACTTTCTTTGGGGAAGGATAATTCCATGACCAGCTCAAGCATCTATATGAACAGACACTTCCCATCCTAAGCAGATAATTAGCAAACACTGCTTGCTATTTCCAGAGAGGGCAGGCAAGGACATTCAGTAAGCACAGCAGCTGCTGTTCCCTTAGAAACACTATAAAATGAATTAACAGGAAGAAATCAGATTCCATAACATTCTTGCAGCAAATGATTTTAAAATTGATCATTAAAAAGTTAATAATCATGAGATTAATTGATGCTTAATAGTTTTAACTTATCATTTTTAGTAATATCATATTTAGTTTTTCTAACTTTGTACTTCAGGGGGAATGGTCACATGTTTAAACATAATTAACAGTGTAAGTTATTACATATAAAAATTGGTTAATTAAACTTCCTCATTATCATTGACAGATATATCTCAATAGTAATGATATAAAGGAAAATTTTATTTGGGCTTTGACTTATGTAAATTGATCTGAAAGTTTGAGAGTGAACCAATTATTTTCCAGGTGAGACAGCAGGTCGAGCTAAGCTAAATTAAGTTTTAATTGTTTGTTGAAGAACTATCCATCTCAAACTATGACTGAGTCCAACTTATAAAAATGGCCAAATGACTAATATAAACAATAAGCAAACAATGTGTGTGGTGAAAGTTTACAGAAAAACAAAGTTTGAGAGCTAAATACAGAAGGATCCCTCTCAGAGTCATTGTGTCTGGATTTTTCATACATTGACAAGCACTTATGATACAGTTTAATTCCAGAATCAAATTATATCCATTTCTAAGAAAACACAAAGACCACTGAGAAAACATTCTATGTTTCTAAAGGAGAACAACATTGAAAAATCCCTATGCGTGATATTGTATCAGCCCCTAGTAAGGGGAAACCATAACCAAATACAAAAAAAAGGGGGAGGATGCTTCAAAGAACAGGCATAACCTGAAAAAACTCAAGACTGGAGGGAAGAATTGTTATATTTAGTGCATGGCTGCATCACGTAGCAGAGTCCACATTATAAAAGTCAAGGATATATTTGTGGTGTAACTTACAGACTATCCATAAAGTCATGAATATAACAAAACTCACATCAGAAAACCATTTTTCACAATGCATCATTACCTCTTTTTACTTAATTTCAAAAATAATTTATAGTATAACTTAAAGAAGAATCTACTCATATAGGAATGAGAATTATTGATTTCACAAGTGATATTGAAGTTAGAACTTGGGTGGGAACAATTAAATTGAGAGATAATAGAGAACAGGAGATGGATTAAAGACACAGCCTCCAGAAATGCCTAGTTACTGCATAATCAATCATAGTGGGTGAAGAATGCACACAGCTAAGGATGATCAAAGATTCAACTAATGAGATGGTTTATATCAGTAAAGGAAGAGATAGAATTTCAGAGAAAAGATATCCAGAAGACCACTTTTGCTGTCTTTGGTTATAATCAAATAAGTTTTGTTTCAAGAGATATAGACTGACATAATTTTAGCCTGATCTCATGAATGGAAACAGTATGTTTTTTATTTTTGTTTTGCTTTTCTTTTTTCAGACAGGGTTTCTCTGTGTAGCCCTTGCTGTCCTGGACCTCACTCTCTAGACTAGGCTGGCCTCACATTCACAGAGATGTGCCTGCTTCTGCCTTTTGAGTGCGGGGATTAAAGGTGTGGACCACCATCCCTCAGTGAATGGCAACATTTTACTTGCCGCTGATTTAAATTCCTACATTCTGTCCTCTGCCAGCATCATGTCCTAGATGCTATCTATTCTGCATCCTGCATTGCAGAAACCAAATTATGTGGAACTCAACCCAATTTAGTAAAAACACAACTCCGAGTAGACACAACCAAGAAATGTGAGCTTTTAAGACAGGAATACCTAACTATGAGAAAAAAATACATATTTCCCAAACTGTACCATAAGAAATAATTTTTGGAATCTCTTTCTGTAACTTAGGTTTTGAAGTGAGATTATTTTGGATTTTCAGCCCATAAGGGAGAGGAATAAGTATAACTGAAGTGCATCATAGAATTGGGTTTCTGTTCCATGAATTACCCTCCTTAAATGAAGACTTTTGCAAATTTTACTTTCCATCATTACTCTTATCAGCTTCCTAAAGATATAGGCATCTTGACATTGTTTTGTTGATTTAGAAGAGTGATTTAACACAGGTGTTCAGAGAGTGTTTGCCTCCATTATGTTAGAGACAATAAGTGTTAAGATCTTTAATTGCTATGACATGCTAATTTTCATTTACTTTAGTTAGTTGCAGACTTCAGCATCCAGTGGATAATTTCCTGTGTGAATTCACAATACTAAACTGTCCCTATGTCTCTTTCTTAAGTATGTTAACCTCTTTGTTTTATCACTACCATGAATTGGTTTTATCATTTTACAACTCTCTGATCCTCTAAGATTAGTGCAGATGTAAAAGAGTGAAGGACTCACGAGAAGATAACCTTGCCAAAAATACAATTCATGCAGTCATTGTACAAATCATATCCCTATACTGTAAATACCCTGATTAACAGACATTTCTATATGATACATGGCTCATTTCTACTATAAAATCACATCAGAAATATATCTGAATGTATACTTACACCAAACGCTTAAGGCATCAAACAAGACAAAACAAAGGCAGAATTAAATAGGCATTGACATTCCAAACAGAAAACAATATCTTCTTGATTTCTTTAATTTGTGTTTATCCAGTAAAGGAAACATGTAAGCATAAATAAAATACTGGATGGCAATTCTTCACCTGGCCAGTGAAGTGATGTGCATACAGTTATGAATAGTGCATACAGTTATAAATACAGGATGTGGGGCTCAGAGGTTAAGAGTACTAGCTGCTCCTCCAGAGGCCCTGAGTTCAATTCCCAGCAACCACATGGTGGCTTACAACCATCTACAATGAGATCTGGTGCCCTCTTCTGGCATTCAGGCACACATGCATTCAAAACACTGTATACATAATAAATAAATCTTAAAAATAAATAAATAAGTAAAAATAGGGTGTTGAAAGCTATTGATGATACAAGACAAAGATCAGAAAATCATATCTTAGAAAGACAAGAGAGGACTCTTTCAATACAAAATGAGGTACAGTCAGCTATCAGGAAAAAAATAGAAAATAAATTATCTGGAAAACTGTCCAACTCTTCAGCCTTTCTCCTATTTGAATATTCAATGTGTTTGAACCGAGATGTAAAAATAATAATAAAACATGAAAATGACATGAGCAGGAAGAAACTAATGAAGGAATAGGGATCATCTATAGTCATGACCCCTCCAATTAAACTGTTGAATACATTAGCCTCTCAGAGCAGGGAGATTTCAGCAGATAGTAGTGGTCACAGCAGAAGTGCAAATCCTCTAGGAAGCTCTTAGGAAGAATCTCAGAAGGAATCACCTAAAGGGCATTTTCTCTTATAATTTCTTCTACAACCTGTATAAGTAACTTGAATATTTTATGGGTTCAATGTTTCAGTAATTATGAAATAGCCCATTTCAAATGAATGCTAATGCATAACTATAATTTTAGAAGAATGCTTCATACTTATTTGGTCTTAGAGTTGTAAGGAAATGGAAATAAAAACAAATAAATAAAGTACAGCTATGAATGAAGCCATCTTTCAACACCAACTCCAAACTGTGTAGTTTTTCACTTTGAAGATAATGACTAACACAGTTTTGTGACTAAAAAAGCAGAAGGAGCTAGAAGTATAACACATGATTTAATCAAAAGGTAAAATGTGGAATTGTACAAATTGCAGGGTCCTGGAAGACTCAAAGTTATGACTCCTGAGAAATAAAGGAATAAAATTAATTCAATGTTTAATCTTCATTGTGTCATACATGTTATTTATCTAATCTCCTTGATAACAATTTCAAAAGACATATTATTTTCAATTTTAAGATGGTGATTATAATGATCCAAATGCCTAGAGCAATTATGTAAGGTCATAGAGCATGCCAAAGAACTCTCATCTCCTTACTTGGGTCTTATTATTTCACTTGTGCATCTTTTTGGGGAAAATCAACAAGTCTTCTGTGTAGACATGTCTCCAATAGTCTCTGGAACTTCATGAATCTGTATATTTTTTAAAAAATCATTTCCTCTTTTTGAGACTCATTTCTCCATCTACAAAACTTGGATATTTTAACATTCTAACTCCAAAGTAATGATAAACATGGAAATATTTTGTGAATTATATTACTTAAATGTGGGTATAAAGGAAATTGTTGACTGATGTTTCTGTCCCACCAGGTCCCACAGCAGTTTAGTCCCAAATAAACACACAGAGGTCTGCATTAATCATAAATTGGTTGGCCTAGTAGCTCAGGCTTCTTACTAATTAATTCTTACATTGACCCACTATTCTTGTCTGTTTTAGTCACGTGGTTTGGTACGTTTTTGGGGCAGGCAGTCACATCTTGTGACCTCTGCATCTGAGTGACGATTTCAGACTAACTCTTTCCTTTCCCAGAATTCTCCTGTTCTCATTGCCCTGCCTCTACTTCCTGCCTAGATGCCCCACTTCTACTTCCTGCCTGGCTACTAGCCAATCAGCATTTTATTAAACAAGTACAAGAAACAAATCTTTACAGGATAAAACCATGGTCCCACAGCAGGAAATTGGTTACATCATTTTATAATAGCATAAATAAATATTTATAGTTTAGATGGCATAGGTAAAAATAAATTTAAATAATCTTCAAAACACTTTTATGAGTAAAGGTCTGGAACAAGGTAGAAAATAAAATTTTGTATGACTTTGTGGGAAATAAAAGAAACTCAGTACCAGGAAGACTACTGTAAGGTGTATCTCCTGAACCTTACAAGGTACTGTATTCATGGAAGCTCAATGGTTCTGTCTACCTGTACATGATCACACAAGCCAGCATCTCTGCCTGGATGGGAAAAGAGCTATTAAGGTACCACTGCTAGTTGTGGAGTTATAGGAAGTGGGACCCAGATTACAGAGGAAAAGCTGGTTTTCTTTTTTCAGGAGACTCTTGGGGACTTCCCAGGTCTTACAGGTCAGCTCTACATTCATGTGCATACAGGTATCACTAACTAGACACAGTAGAAGAAGTCAGACAGGGAAATGTAAAAAGGGTTGACATATAGGAGAGTCTGAAGGGTTGAAAGGGGTGGATACAATCAAAATGCATTGTACTCATATATAAAAAGTTAAAAATAAATTTTAAAAGAGTTTATAAATATATAAGTTGGCTCTTTACAACTTATTTCAAGAAAGTAAACGATATTGTTTTAATTTACATATATTATAGCACTCTATTTTAAGAAAATAATTTACACATTACCCAAATTAAGTGTTAGTACTAACTATATTTAATGAGCTCATTCAAATAAATTTCATATTTATAGTTAAGATATCAAATTAAAATTTTATTGTTTTATTTGAGATACAGTTGCCTAATGGAGCCAAAATTGTAAAGCATTCTTCCAGAGTAACAAAAGCTCATAATTGTTGTTATGGAAAGGATGGGTGAAATTGAGGGCAGCAAACATTTATAGTGAATGAATCCACATATTAATAATTTAGACTGACAATAAGGAATTAGTCTTTGTTTTGCTATTTATATAGACTGGAATTCTTAGAGAATTTATTTTATAATATAAAAATTAATTATATATTAATGACCAGTTGCTAAGAAATGATAGTATCATATACCACAGAGATTAGAAATATCATTAAAATCTGGCATTCTAGAAGTATTTTAGTTCTTTATTTTGATGATAGTCGATGTGAAAACCATTTCTATACCAAAGAAAAATTTCTGGGTAAAATGATTTGATGTGTGTTTAGATACATGGTGTCTTAGGGTTTCTATGGCTGTGATGAAACACCATAATTAAAGGGCAACTTGGGGAGGAAAGGATTATTAGACTTACACTTCTATATTGCTGTTCATCCTCAAAGGATGTCAGGACAGGAACTGAGAGAGGGCAGAATCCTGGAGGCAGGAGCTGATGCAGAGGATATAGAGGTATTCTGCTTGTTTCCCCTGCTTTGCTCAGTGTGCTTTCTTATAGAACCCACAAACACCAGTCCATGTATGACACCATGGACAAAGAGCTGGATCCTCCTACACTAATCACTAATTAAGAAAATGTCTTACAGCTGGATCACATGGAAGAATTTCTTCAATTGAGTTTCCTTCCTCTCTGATGACTCTAGCTATATCAAGACAACACAAACAGACACATCCAAAATAACAGCAAGAACAAGTGGCCAAGGAAGATAATCCAGCGTGGGTGTATAAATGTTATTAAGTAATAAAGTTTTGAGATAATACCCAGGATCACAGAACCTAAGTACTGTAGCTGTTTCACTTAAGGATTTGGGGGTTTTAATTTATAGTTCAATGGACTGTATGTAGATTATCAAACACATTGCTAATCTGAAAGCTCAGTAATACCTCGGAATAAGTATACAAAACTATAAAGTTTCACCACAGAAAAGCGTATTATAATAGAATATCCCAAGAGTGCTTTCATGAATGTTTAGGTTATAATGAGTAACTTAGGGACAAATTGAAGTACTGTATTAAGGAATTTAATTGAAGAGGAACTAAACTTTTAGCACTCTAGTGAATTTAAAACCATGAGACAATATTTCAAAAAAGAACATACTTCTAATAATCCATCTTCAATGCCCCACCTTGATCCCTCAACCTTAGAAGGAGGGGTGTGATATACAGGTAAGTCAACAAGGCCCTTGCGCACCAGCAGATGATTCCACACTCATGTACACACTGACAGCACTAACTGGACTCAATGGGTTTAAAAAAAATAAAATAAAGAGCATGAGAATTTGGGGGGGAATAGTTAGATAGAGGATGGGGGACAAAATCAAAATATAGGATGAGGGCAGGTTTGATAATTTTCATTTTTCAAAGATATTAAAGAAAAAGTTTAAAAAGTATCATCTTTGTTATAAAGATGTTATATTGTAAAAATGATAAACTCAAAAATAAAATTACAAATGCATGTGGAAAAAATCTATTAATTGAGTTAGCTGGCAATTAGTTAGATAGCTCATCATATGTGTTTCCCAAACACAAATTCACTTTAAATAACGCAAATTAATTATGTTTCTGTCCTTAAACACATAAAGAAAAGTAAAAATGAAGAGGACTAACCTATTTTAAAAAGTAAGTGTTCCTAAAATTCAGTCAATTTGGAATTTTGGAAAGACTACATACAAGCCCAAAATTTTCAAAATAATGATAGGGTTAACTCATACATAAATGACACAATGAAGTGGAAAACTCACAACAGAGAAGAATAAGAAAAATAAGAAAAAATCAACTTCTACATGAGGCATTCTGTGAATACATTGCCATGAAGGAGTAGGACAAATTAGTGGCAGCTAGCACCATGAACATGCCTTTGGCAATCAGCTGTTGAATATTAATCACCAATGAAGAATTGTTGACATGAGGCACATCTGAGAGATGATTAAATTCGAGCAAAGACTTCAGTACTCAGAGCTTTTGTCGTGGGAATTGTTGAGTTATTTTAAAGAAAAGTCAGTTTCCCTCACTCTTAATCCTCCATGCATTTTCTTCCCATTTAGCCTTCTAATATCAGATTTAGTATGAATGCCCTCATTATATGTGAGTACTTTGACAATGGTCTGTCCAGAATCTCATATCGTGAACAAGAAATCTTCCCTTCTGAATCATGCATGTGCCAGTGTTCTGTTTTAGAAGCACAAAAAGACTTTTGGTGGTCACCATTTCTTAGATCCCGAAAGTCTAAAAAACATGAAACAGAATTAAGAAAAACAAATTCATAGTTAGTTACTTAAACCTTAAGTCATGATCAATGACTTTGAAGGTCTAAGACACAGTTTCAGAGAGAAAAATATACTTCTGTAAATGGAGAGAGAAGCAAATAACAATGGATTATTTAAGAGCAACAATGGGAGCAAGAAGAAAGGAAAATAAGAATATAGTAAGAGAAAACTATTTTATTTTTCAAAATTTTAAATATTATCTGACAATTTCTTATACACACATATGCATGGAATGTACAAAAAATTAAATTTAGACTTGGGTTATAGTTGTAATGTTAATTTAAATATATTTAGTATACATGTTAAAATTTCAATGATAAACAGTTATTTCTTTATTGCAAAATATCCATTTACCTCTCAGACAAGGCCCCTTTGGTATTGATGTCATCACACAAATGTCATTAAGAGAGTATATTCCAACTATCTGTTCATGCATGTGCATAGTACCTTTCCATCAGCTTACTCCCATGGCCATATTGGAGGTTGTAGTTAGGAAGAATGAGCTAGAAGGTAAAATAGTTTGTGTATTTATAACTGTACTCTGCTAATGTAAGTCAAAACCAGGAAGCTGCTGCTTCATACCTGCAGTTGGATGGGGCCTTGAAAAGCAATAGCGAGGCAAATGTATTTCACAAGAAGAAAGAAAGGTGGTAAGGTACAAGCAGGGATTCACTTACTGTGTGCTCTGGAATTCTCATGGTTCAAGCGTGTCCATAAAACCCAATGGCAAAGCTGGTTCATCAAGTCCTTAATGGAAACTCCTGTAAAATACAATCCATGGCAGTCTGAACATGTAGATAGATGGGTGGGTGAGTGGATGGTTGGGTGGGTGAATGGGTAGGTGGGTCGATGTGTGGGTAGATGGATAAATGGATAAGTGGACAGAAGGATGGATGGATGGATGGATGGATGGATGGATGGATGGATGGATGGATGAAAAAAGCCCTGAGTAATAATGATTTTATATCTTGCGTTGATTATTGGAGAGCACTACTGTAAATTATTCAAGTAGTTGTCAGATGGATACACACATTTAAAAAATGTTTCACCTAATACTGTCACTTAGTGTTAGACATATTTAATTTTCTCCAACATTGAAGAATTCAGAAATAGGGAAGATCCACGGTCACAGCATATAGCCAAAGTGTGTTACACATACAAGTCAGCATAGCAAAGAGAGAAAGATAAGCCCAAAGAGGACGTGATATGAAAACCAGAATCTAGATTTTTTTTCCTGGAGAGTCTAGGCTTTTCTGTTTCGTAAATGAGAAAGCTCCCTTTCCTCCCTCTAGATTAGTTGGTTTTGGCTGTCTGTGTGGATTGGTTGATTTAGACAAAGACAGAGAAGTTTATTGGTTCCTGCCAACAGTACAACAAGAATATTGAAAAATCCAATCAGCAGTTTTTTCCATTTACAGGGAAAAAGCTATGAAGTCTTTGTCTCAGGGAATAAGAACTGAGAAGGCAACCATCTTATTTTGATTGTATTGTGACTTCTCTACTTTGTCTACTTATGACATCTGTTCTCATCAATCTGACTGTCAGGTTACTAACTGACTCCTCCTCCATCAAAGGCAGCTACCTAGCAATGGAGCGTTAAATGTTTTGTTCTTAAATAAATTGTTATTGAAGGAATGACTTTGCATCCCAGGAAAAAAAGCCTAATCTCTCTCAATACATTTATTAATTATATATACATTAATATCAAATATGTATAATTAATATAATTTAGACATTTCACACACATATGAAGATATGGAGAAACATATAAATGAATGATATGAAGAACAGAAGGATTAAATTGAGGTTCATAGTATTACATATATAGCAATCCAAAAAGTACATTATGTGGTATGAAAACCACAAGTCCACAGAACACAAAATATTACTATTGTATATCTAGAAGTTCGGGTCTATTAATAAGCAAATCAATGTTAAATGACAAATAAAAATAAGCATTCCAACAAAATATAAAAGTATGACAAATTAATGAAATTGTTATATAAGACATAATGTTTGTAGATTATGAATGTGTAATGTATGAAAGAATTAAGGAAACAATACCATGCCTTTTTCAATATGCATGAGGAGTGTGCCTGTGTCTGAGATACTTATATCTGACTTAAACATAAATACATAATTTAACACATTTGAGAAAATCAATTATGTCTTTAATAAAGTAAATTTCAATGACTATACATTATACTCAATATACTTTATAAACATTGTGCAACTATGTGGTGAGCTGAAAAATAATGATATAAATAATTTCAAATTTCCTATCCATCATCCAAAGAAGTAATTAAAAATTAAAATTAAATGGATACTTATTAAATACTTTGAAAAGATTCACCTAAATTTAGATAAAGAAGGAAACTTACATGATAGGTTTATTTTATACTTCATAAGGAAGGACAGGAGAAGTGGTGTGTGTCATTAATACCAGCACTCATCAGGCAGAGACAGGTGGATCTCTGTAAGTTTACAGCCAGCCTGGTCTGCATAGCAAGTTCCAGGCTAGTCAGAACTAAAGAGTGTGATCCCATCTCAAAAAAAAAAAAAAAAGAAAAGAAAAGAAAAATAAATAAAGAGAAATTAAAAGTAATATCTTAAAATTAAGAATTTAAGAAAAACAGATGTAATATAACTGAAACAATTAAAACTGAGCATAAGAATGTTATCTAATGAAATTTAAAATAATACTAAGTAAACTAGAAAAGATTTCATTTTGAAAATGAGATAAATGATACAGTGAAGAGGTTAAAAAAGACAAAGGTTAGTTTTATTCAAAACTGTTACAACGCCAACAAATTTAATCAAGGACAAAAAAACCAATATTACAATTCCAATTAAAATCAAAAGAGGACAATGGGTACAGCTGATATTCATATATTCAACAATGTAAAAAATATTGAAAAAGTTGTAAAGGAAAACATAGAAAACTCTGAGAAAACTGAGATCTTCAGAATTAAATCAGAAACTTTAAAATCTCAACAGTCCTCACTACGAGATTTAGAAACAATAATTGTATTTAGTTATTTGCTATTTCTGTTTTCAAGAAAGAATATCATATATTTCAGGCTGGCTTAAGAGTTACTACGTACCTGAAGATGACCTTGAATTCCTGGTCTTCTTACCTTCACCTCCTGAGTTTTGTGACTAAAGAGCATTCTACCAAATTGGGTTTCTCCCATGCTGGGAATTGAATACCAGGTCTTGTGGTAGACAAACATTCTACCACATGGCCAATTACAAATCTACAGCCATTGAATAAATGATTTTAATTATTTATATGCAAGCATACACAGGATAATCTTAATGGGTTTTTACAAGTGAGA
Organism: Ondatra zibethicus; assembly: GCA_004026605.1. Classification (NCBI taxonomy): domain Eukaryota; kingdom Metazoa; phylum Chordata; class Mammalia; order Rodentia; family Cricetidae; genus Ondatra; species Ondatra zibethicus. The sequence goes on along the minus strand of PVIU01005472.1, from coordinate 8,647 downwards.
AGTTTCAAGGAACTGATCATTTTATGTCACTGTAATTGAAAAATGTTACATTGAGTAACCTGAATCATAGAAATTATGAATTTCTCTACATGGGTTCTATGCCTTGCTGTCGGTACAAATCAAATCCTATGCATGTTGTAAGAATCATGAAAATGTAGTAAGAGGATATTAGGTTGGCAATAACCATGGCCTCTTCACATGGAACAGGAGTCCTGCTTGAAGTTATCAAAAGAGTGTAGCTAGACAACAATTTGGCTGAACCTTTTTCATTCTTATAAAACCCATTGGATCACAAAACCATCAGTGTTTTCCATGTGTTTTTTTTTAAGTGTTCAAGACTTTTGACTATATTAAAATTCATACAAACTAAATCACGTAGGGTCTGCAGAGATAGCTAACTGTTCAAGAGCGCTGGGTGTGCAAGCCTAGGCCTGGAGATTGGATCTCAGCATCCGTGTAAAATCCAACCACAGTCCTGTGCTCATCTGTAACCCCAGCACTGAGGGGATTGAAGACAAAGCCCTCCTATCCTCAAGAAAGCTAGCTAGATGCCTACCAGCCTACCACTAGGTTCAGCGGTAGAGTCTGCCTTAGAGGAATAAGGCAGAGTATAATAGAGGACACCTGACACTCTCCTCTGCCCCTCTGACACATGCACTTCCACACACATGGGTACATACATCCCACATACCTCTGACACATGATTACAAAAAAATAAGTTATCAATTCATTGATAAACATTAAATTTATGTATCACTGTTCTTTTTCAGTTTGATTCTTTTCTTAATTAACAAAAAATAATAAACAGAACATCCTTCACAAAGGTTTATGAGAGTCATAGATGAGAATTCAAGGAACATGCCCAAAATGCATGCTCGTTTGTCAGATGGTAAAATTTTGCCTTTGTATGCAGCGGCTAAAAATCATAAAGCATCAATTTCAAAAATCAGTTAGAAAAATGTTGATTAGCTGAAGCTGGGGACAGTATCAAAGGATGCTAGCCAAAAGATACTTAATTAAAAGTAGAAAGAATGAATGCATTTCTTAGGTCTGGTCAATACATCCGTGGTATAGCATGGTCACACCGGTTAATGAAGATGTATTGTTTGAAAATTCAGAGAGAGTATATTGAAAATCCACAGAATGCCAGGCAGTAGTGGGGCACGCCTTTAAGCCCAGCACTTGGGAAGCAGAGGCAAGTGAATCTCTGTGAGTTCAAGGCCAGTCTGGTCTGCAGAGCTAGTTCTAAGGCAGCTAGGGCTGTTACTCAAAGAAACCCTGTCTCAAAAAAAAAAAAAAAAAAAAAAAAAAAAAAAAAAAAAAAAAAAAAAAAAAAAAAAAAAAAAAAAAAAAAAAAAACAAAAAAAACCAAAAACAAATAAAAAAAGAAACATCCATAGGACAAGATGATAGGTACAAAGATGCATTCATTAGCTACATTGTGCCAACCACAATATAGATGCTCGTAACAAAAAAATGCAGCTGTATCCACACATTGACACATTAACATCAAAAAAAGACAATATAGCTATGTTTAAGTTTGCTCTTCATATCACATACAAAGTTCAAACAATAAAACAATTCATTCCTAATAGAGTAAATTTAACTGAAAATTAAATTTCTTATTAGTAAACATTGCTTATTAACTGAAATTTTTCATAAAATACTTTCTAAAGAATTTTAGAGCATGCTATGGTTTGAAAATATATAAGTGGAAATTTTATTTAACTTATTCAACAAAAGCCATAAGGTTCCCAAGCTTACGTAAGTAGTGTAAAAATTATGTGGAATTACATTTGTTTGTATATATAATATGTGACAATACATAAAAAATAGTGAAAATTTGTTATTTTTCAAAAGTAATGATAATTTTCTGATACATGTTAAAATGTATTATTTAATTATGATCCTTTTACTATAAATAACACTGAGGATCTGTGCTTTCAATAGCACTGCTTACAGTATAAGAACCATTTTCCTTTTCAAAATTTAAATATCCATTTACTTTGCTTGTAGAAGCAGGTAAGAAAACATGGCAGTTACAATTAAATTATCTTGTATAGTATAGTAATCAACAACAATGGTGAAATAATGCTATATAAAAGTACATTGACATAACATTTAATAAAGAAAAATTACTGGGCTTAAAATATTTGACAAATGAAAATTCTGTTTATCATTTTTTATGAAGAAAATGAATGCTTTCCTATTTCCTATTTCAAGTGATCAAAAACATAGGGAAACTCCTCTTCCAAGTAAAATATAATTACCATGTTTGGATTTAAAACTTCTCTTTTTAAATATGTTTTTAAAAAGAAGTCTTTGTAGCAGCTAACCCTATGAAGAAAAGTTAATATGAAAGAGAAAATTAATATATTCATGCTGACATTACAATGTGTAATGTAGATGATAACTCATGCATACAGATATGTGTATATATACACATGCATTTATGTACACAGATTTAATTAAGAAAAACACTGGTCAAGCTTTCAATTTTTCTCTCATTTTAAGTTTAGTATTCTATTATAACAATAATCACTACCACAACAAAAACAGCATCAGTTAATGGCACTATTAACTCAAGAACCTAAAACAGTAACACATTAATTATATTCATTATATTTAATTGAACATAATCATCAAACTTAACAATTCTTTGTACACTAATTAATAGAACAGCATGTATTCTACAATATATATACATATATATTTAAAAGACTATCCATTTTTAGTAGATCTTTTTGTCAAAAGAAACTGCATGAACCACAATTTAGTATGTAAGAAAGACATTAAGTTAAACTTTAATAATTTAGCTTTAATGAGCCTTGGTATCATATTTTTTCTTTTGGTAAGTTGAGAATATTGTAATAGGCTTTCTCAGGTGAACAAGCGCATTCCAACTGCACTTTAAAGGTTTTGTTGTTTTTTGTTTTCCTTTTGGTTTTTCTAGTGTGACTTACAAGTTACCGTTTCCACGGTGATTCCACTGCCACCTGGTTTGCCAAACACATAACCAACATTATTCTTTAACATTTTAGGTAGATGGCTTTATGTCAGAGTTAAGAAGGTGTTGCCTTCAGTTCTGTCTACAAGCAACAGTCTCAGCTAACTGTGCCACACCTCTAAGATCACCTTGTCAATGTAACTTCTCTTGTAAGGTAAACTATGACTGCAAGATCATTAAATATCCTTGACAGAATTTATTCCATTCTTGTCATTTATCCAATGACTGGTGGGATCCATTCTTAAGCTTTATCCTTTCTTGATTGAGTTTTCCTTCTTTCTGTTTTTCCACATGATAGCTCAATAATATAGAATTAATGCGGTGTCCATTGAGATATGAATGGGTAAAGCAAATATGTAGTGTATACACAATAAAATATTATTTAGGAATAAAAATAATCAAATCCCACCATTGCCAACAACCTCATGGCACTGGAGAATAATTTGTTGGATGAAATAAACTTGAAACAGAAAGACAAATACTGCATGTTCTTGTTTTACGGTGAAAGATTAAGATGATGATCCATAAATGTTGAGAGTAAAATAATGATCCCTGGATGTCAAGAAGGGTAAGCTTGTATAACAGATGCTAAAATAAAGTTAGGTAAGATAACCAAGTTCTAGCCTGCCAATGCACAGTATTGTAGTGCTACTTTATGAAAATTTATAAATTTCAAGTCCCCAAACATAAACACAAGATAAATTTTCAAGTCTATGTAGTCTGTAAGATTTGGTCATATAGAGTACACACCTGAATCAGTACATATATTGCTCCTCAACTGCTGTCCATATTTCTTTTATGGGGCAGGGTTTGACACTGCCATGGAGATCATCAATTGCCTAGGTTAGCAAGAGAGTAAGAGCTGGACCCACCCATCTATGTTCTGTCATTGCTAGAATTATAAATCCGTATGATGATAGACCCAGCACTTTTTACATAATTTTTGAGGTAGAAACTCTGTTTCTTGTGCTTATGCAGCAAATACTTTACCAAGTGAGTATCTTCACAGTCCAAGTGTTGTCTGTGAATACATAGTGAAGTACAGAATGGCAGGAATAGATATATTAAAGGTATTTTGATTGTAATGTGCACAGTACCACGATAACGAATAACAGGAGGTTCCAAATCATTTAAAACTCTAAAAAATGACACTCATAAGGAGACATATTAGATACAACTTAAATCTAAATATTTTTTAAGGTTCTAAAAAAATGGCAGCAACAGACAGAAAACCTGTATGTAAGAAACCAGCCTTCTTGTTCTAAGAACTACAGAGAGAATTCAGAGTTGTTGGGGGGGAAAAAAAGATAGACAAGGCTCTCAGGCCAAATGCTCTAGGATTCCCTGAGTCATCTTAATGGTCTCGAGTTTCTGCTGAATATAATATGACGTCATTGAGTCATTTTGATTCAAGATGAAGGAACAGATCAGTTTTCATTTCTCAAAGATCACATGAGTTGAACAACAAAAATTAATCAGAAACTATACATGGATTGGAGATGTCTATTTATTAAGTTACTGCAGTGGTCAAGGTAAGTTATGGGTGTTGGCATAGCAGGTTAAAAAAATAGGAATGTTTTTAGAGCCATACTTGCAGGAGTATAAATCATATTTGATGGTCAGTTGGAAAGGTTGCTACAAGTAAAATAAAAGCAGTTAAAATGGAAAATGAAGAAATGGATAACCATTTAAATAAGTTTAAATAAGGGAAACAAGTGATTCCCTTTATAAATGGTGATGGACATCATATAAAAAGAAGGTCTATGACAGTGACTTTGAAGAGTTTTCCAGTTTCCAGTTTTTCCATTAAGGAAAGGGAAGGCATTGCTGCAGATAAGAGATGATAATTATGAAAACAGTCATTAAATTGTACACCATTTATTATTCTAAACCCTAAGAGGTGTGGTATGCCAAAATAACACTTAAGTCAGGCAGTTTGTAGGGACAAGCAAGGGCAGTTATAGGAACAGTCTAAACAGCTGAATAATTCTCTCCAGTGTATTACAAGTGATTTTGTTGGATTAAATTAGAGACTTAGAGCAATGTAACAAAACTCCTTGGTTTTCCTAGCATAGTCCAAGTTTTAGTCATAAAATTTCCATAGACCTAGAAGCTCTCAGTCCATAAGAATCTTGCTGTTTGATCAACCCCATTGTTAGAAAAATATACCAAAAAAAAATCTAGATGGTATCACTTGAGAACCCAAAATGGTTAAGACTAACAACTCTAAGGACTAAGTAATATCAAAGTGTGTGTGTGTGTGTGTGTGTGTGTGTGTGTGCATGTGTGTGTGCATTTGTTTTAATAAAAGCTATGCAGTTGTCATCATTGTATGCTAGAGAGTAGCTGTCAGAGATGTACTGTTAGATGTAAGAAAACCAAGGACCTGGGAATTTGACTCTCTAGCATGCAATGAAGACAACTGCAAAATTAAACTAATAAATCCCAATAGTTTTCATTAAGCATAAATTTTATTAAAACAATACTGATCCAAACACAAGCAAGGAATAAAGCTCACCTCTATAAATGGCAAGTAGCACCCAGAGTAAAAGTACGAGCTTCATGGCCCCAAAATCTTCAGATTTAGTCAACATCAATAATAATAATGATAATAATAATAATAATCTCTTTTTCATACTACAGAACAAGTATTAAACTTAGCATTTTTCTGAGTGCAAGAAAAATGATTTTTTTGCCCTTACTTATATCAGTATTTATGTTTAATATGGGTATCATTTTCAAATTGAAATATATTATCTCCTATAGCTGGAAATGTGGTTCTGTGGTTTAGAGTATAGGCTGCTCTTCTGTGAAACCCTGGTTTGACTTCTGACACATGGAAGATAGCTCATACCCTTCCCTAACTCTAGTTACAGGGGATTCAATGTCCCTTTCTGACATGCTTGAGCATTGCATGCTATATACTGTGTGAGAAAGTGGAATAAAGGCTTGTCTGCAGAACCTGAAGTTGTGTTGTGTGTTAATCCTGACATCCTGACGTCCTTCGCTCAGAAGAACTACAGTTGCCATGCTGGCACGGCAAAGTGGAGGTCCCACCGAGATCTAAGAAAGAAGGGGTAGGGGACAGGATCGTCCTAGGCCTCTAAGGATGGATTGGGGGTAAAAATGGGATCCATAAGCAGTAAGACAGAACTGATATATGAGATATTTAAGTTGTTAGAGCAGCAAAGAACCGCGGTGAAACAGAGAACTATAGAGGATTTTCTTAAGAATATAGCCACAGCAAGCCCATGGTTTTTGACAGGTGGAGGTTTGAACATCTCTGATTGGAAACAAGTGAAAAGAGATCTGCAGAAATGGCTGCAAAAGGAGGATGCCGATAGCATCCCTATATCTATGTTTTTGCTATGGCGCCTGGTCCACGATGCCCTACTTAGTGATAAAGTGAAAATGAGGCAGGAGGTCACCACGGCTAAAGAAATACTTGAAGAAATACAGGAGGAGGAGACTCGCCGGTCCATAGGATCGGCAGAGGAGTAGCATAGGGACAGAAAGGAAATATCAGGGGTACCAGGAGGAACTTTGGAATCTGGTGCAGGACCAAGGCTAGCACCGAAGTCTGCATGCTTTAGGGCGCAATACGAGATAGTGATAACCTCTGAGTCAGAAAATGGGGAAGACAGCCTCAGCTCTATTGGAGAGAATAGTTTATCTGATGAGGAAAAACAGCTAACTCAGGAAATTAAGGAACTTCAGAAAAGGCTGAAGCGCTGTGAGGTGAAGGATTTCTTATGTGTGCCATCAACCCCACCTGCTTATAATGAGGATTGGAGAAGGAGGGTGTCCCGTTGGGGACTGACAGATGAGTGGGAGGCCGAAGAGGGCTCAGGAAGAAGAGGAGGTGTCTGCTTTCAGCCTCAGCACACAGTTGCTCCAGTCATAGAGGTACCTGATCCAAACAATCCAGGACAGGTGCTGAGACAACATGCACCCTTGAGCTTTAAGGAGATGAAGCAATTAAAAGAGGCCACCTTTACTCTTGCCATAGTAGAATCTTTTGCGTCATTGAATCTTACACCTAGTGATTGGCAGCAGCTATGCCATGCGGTACTATTGGGAGGAGATTACTTATTGTGGAGGGGAGACGGCTAGGTTAAATGATCAAGCGGGACAGGCACAGCACAATCTAGACATGCTAACTGGAGCAGGAGCTTATGCTGACTTGGCCAATCAAATTGTGCTCAATCATGCCATATATCTCCAAATGGCGGCTGCAGCTACCAAAGTTTTGGAAAGCCCTGCCAAACAAGGCTGCAGGGGATTATCTGTCAAAAGTTTTACAAGGGCCTTCAGAAACATATCAGGACTATGTGGATAGGCTATTGCAGTTGGCAGGGAGATTGTTTGGTGATGTGACCACAGCTATGCCCATAGTTAAGCAGCTGGCATTTGAGAATGCAAATAAATACTGTAAGGAAATTACTTGCAGCCACATAGGGCAAAAAGCTTAAATGAATACATCCGAATCTGCAGGGATATTGATGGGCACTTCATTCAGGGTCAGGTGATTGCTGCTGCCATCAGATTGGAAAAAAAAGACAAAAAACTTAAGTTTGTCCATGTATCAGTAGACACCTTTTCAGGAGTAATTTTCGCATCCTTGCATTTGGGAGAAGGAGCAAAGGATGCCATTGCACACTGCCTATCCGCTTTGGCCTATATGGGAAAACCTGAGGTTATTAAGACAGATAATGGCCCAGCATGTAACAGCAAAAAAATTTTTTTCCTTTTGTTCATTCTATGAAATTTCCCATGAAACAAGCATCCCATATAACCCAATGGGTCAAGCAATTGTGGAAAGAGCCAATCAGACTGTCAAGTAATATTTTAAAAAATAAAAAGGGGGGAGTTCATATTCTCTCCAGCAACTCAATTATCCACCATTCTCTTTATTTTAAATTTTTTGACTGTGGATGTTGAAGGGTGCTTGCCTATGGAGCGCCATAAACAAGTTAGGGCTCAAAGCCTAGGATGGGTTCGTTGGAAAGATCTGCAAAGAGGAAGATGGATGGAACCGACCCCCTTGTTGGCAAAGGTGAGGGGGGCTGTATGTGTTTTTTCTCCAGGAGTTGATAAACCAATTTGGGTGCCAGAGAGGTGCATAAGGCCAGTGACCCAGGATGAAGACCACGATGTTCCTTCTGCTTCACTTGATGACTATGGTAACAATAGGATCACGGGTGATGGGGAGTCTGGTGAGAAACCCCCCACTTTTAATGCCAGTTGGTAATCATACTCATAGTAGGGTGATAGGATTTAGAAATATACTGCATCTTATCCTGAAAGAGGATTTGAAAACAAATATAACATATATCTATGGTCCCAAGCCTGGTCCTCGGTGTTGGGATGTTGATAGAGATTTTAATCTCCGCCCCCCAGTTATGTGGGGAGAATGTATCACTCAAGAGCCTGATTTGTGCTTTTTTGTCCCACGGAGCCGAACAGAGAGGAGCGGGCAACCCTCAGTAGGCCTGCTTTTGGGACCGAGAACCTCGCCCAACTAGCTTCCGCGGATTCATCTGGACCCTGTCCCGGCTGCACCTGAGCTCGGCCCACCCGGGCTGAGGCCTTGGGGGAAGGGCGAGTCCCCTGCTAGGGGGCCTCCTTTGTCCCACGGAG